>APFE030948249.1:2335-86767 GCA_000404065.3 Pinus taeda | reverse complement strand
TTGAAGAAATCAATAGGTTGAAGACTCAGATGGCAAGGACGTTTGATATGAAAGATCTAGGAGCCGCAAGACAGATTTCTGGCATGGAGATTTTCAGAGACAGGGGAAATGGTAAGCTGTGGCTATCACAACAGAAGTATGTTGAGAAAATACTTTTGAGGTTTGGTATGAACAATGTGAAGCCTTTGTCGATCCCTTTAGCTTCCCATTTTAAGCTTTCTTCGAGTTTATGTCCTAATACAGATGAAGAAAAGCATTATATGTCTCGAATTCCATATGCCAATGTAGTAGGGTGTTTAATGTATGCGATGGTATGTCTGCGACCAGATATTTCTCATGCAGTTGGGGTTGCCAGCAGGTACATGGCAAATCCGGGTAAAGAACACTGGTCAACAGTGAAATGGGTGCTTCGGTACTTGAGAGGCACAAGTAGTTATTGTATTTCTTACAAGAAGAGTAGTGAATTTGTTTGCGGATATGTTGATTCCGATTTTGCAGGTGATTTGGATAAGAGAAGATCAACTTCAGGGTACGTCTTTACTCTTGCAGGTGGAGCTATAAGCTGGATGTCAAAGCTACAGAACATTGTTTCTTTGTCCACTACTGAAGCAGAATACATTGCTGCTTCTCATGCTTGCAAAGAGGCGGTTTGGTTGAAAGGTTTGCTTGGTGAATTTGGTAGGTTACAGGATAACATCGGGTTACTTTGTGACAGTCAAAGTGCAATACATTTGGCTAAGAATCTGGCCTATCATAGTAATTCAAAGCATATTCCAACCAAATATCATTTTGTAAGACAGGTTTATCACTGAAAGGGGCGTTTCTCTTGAAAAGGTGCATACAAAGGAGAACTGTGTAGACATGTTCACGAAACCAGTTTTGTTGGAGAAGCTACGCTGGTGTTTGGCTTCTCTTGGCTTGCAGAAAAGATAAAATAATAATAACAGGGCATCATGTGAATTGCTGTCAAGGTGGAGATTGTTGAGATTTTCTGTTTTAGTCAAATAGGCAAAAATCTCTGAAGGATGACAACAATAGGGATTCAGTTCCTAGATTACCTCCAGGTTGTTGGGAGGGAGTTAATGCCTCCTATATTTGATGTGAGGGAGTTATGAAACTGTTGGATTCTCTAGGCTATATAACAGGCAACCATTCGGATGTTTACTAAGAGTGTGGGAGGATTTCTTGATGTAATCTCCAAATTTGATTAATATATTCTTGATGCCTATGTTTGGTAGACGTAGCCCAGATTGGTTGGGTGAACCACGTTAATACTGTGTTATGTGCTTGCTTTTGCTGTGTGTTTAACTTATTTGCTGTGCACCTGATCCAACAAGAAAGAACTGATCTCTCAAAGAGATGGCTTCCTGCATGTTGCATGCTAAGTCACTGCCTCATAAGCTATGGGCTGAAGCACTTAATTGTGCTAAATACATCCAGAACAGATTTCCTCACCGGTAGCTTAGATTCAACCATTGTTGTAGTTAAGATGACCTTGCATGATAGGTTCTTGATGATGGACATGGGTCCATTACACTTCTTTCTTGATCTTGAGATCAGCCAGGATGCCAGAGGCATCAAACTTTCTTAGGCTAAGTATGCACAGGATCTCCTTAAGAGACTTCACATGACTAACTGCAATCCAACACTGACTCCTTTTTTGTCTGGGGTCCATCTTGAGGATGGAGGTGGCACTCCATTAGTTGACAGTACTCTCTACCGATAGCTAGTGGGGAGCTTATTGTACCTCACCCACTCCAGACCAGATCTCTCATATGCAGTAGGGGAAGTTTCCAGATACAAGCAGGAGCTACATGAGCTACACTGGAATGTTGCGAAGTGCATCCTCCGATATGTGCAGGGCACCATCATCTTTGGGATTCACTATATAGCAGGCACTGCATTGAATCTCCTTATATTCATTGGTTCTGATTGGGCGAGCGATAACATTGATCGCAAGTCCACCTCCAGATATTCACTCAGTCTAGGGTTTGGCCCTATCTATTGGTTGAGCAAGAAGTAGGTTGCTATTTTTCTCTCTTCAACCAAGGCTGAGTACAGATGAGTAGTCAACATCACCATTCAAGCTCTGTGGCTACAACACTTCCTCAATGAGCTGGGCATCCAGTTCCACCAACCCATTTTCATCTGGTGTGACAACCAGAGCACTCTCAAATTTTGTAGGGATGCAGTACAGAGGCAGCAGATGAAGCACATAGAGATCTGTATGCACTACATCAGAGACATAGTACATGATTGGGTCATTGATTTGCAGTTCTATCCTTCAACAGAATAGACTGCAGACATCTTCACCAAGACATTCACTAAACAGAAGTTTCACTCTCTGCGTGATCATCCTTGAGTGAAGGACATAGTTGCTTAGCAACTGTCTTTTCTTCCTCTTTTCTTTTGATTACATTGTATTTTGAGGGGGGGGCGGGGGGGGGGGTTCCCACAAGTTTTTCCCTCTTTCCTCAATTTTAGTACCAGTTGCACTATATTTTGGGTGACCTTTGGTCTTAGTTGCCACGGCCCATTTTCTATTTTTTCCCATAGTGGTGTTCAGGGGGGGTGTTGGAGGTACTACACACTACATGTCGACACTTAGTTAGAGCATGTGACTACATGCAAGATTCCTTCTGCATGATTTACTCCCTGATTTGCTCCTTATTTAACTCTGCAATTGGCTAGTTCTTCTGCATGATTTACTCCCTGATTTTCTCCTTCTTTAACTCTACAAATGGCTAGTTCTTCTACATGATTTACTCCCTGATTTTCTCCTCCTTTCACTCTGCAACTGGCTAGCTCTCTCCATAACTTGTTGTAGGTGTTGAGTCCTCTCATTGATCACCACTATGGTGCATTACCTTGGGATCTTCACCCAGTAATGTTATATCATGAGCATTGTAACCTATTTTCTAATGAATCATTCTTTTGTTCCTTTGATTTTCTTTTAGTGTTTTTTCTCTGTAAAGCTGTGTGTTCAACTTTTACTAGCTAGATTCATTTTTGTGGGTTTTCTAACACATTTAAGGGGGGGTGTTGGAAGAATCACTGCACCACTATAGAATCCGTAATTTCCACCTTGGGGATCCTAGTTACTGGTTTGTAACATTTACCAACACCTGCGAGTTTTGGTGTAACGACAAACCTCCACATGGTATCAGAGCTTAGACCCAAGTTTGATTCCCTCGAGTTGCGTTTGAGGGGGGCTGTTGGAAAAATCATCGCACCTCTATAGAATCCGTAATTTCTACCCTGGGGATCCTAGTTACTGGTTTGTAAAGTTTACCAACACCTACGGGTTTTGGTGTAATGAAAAACCTCCACAAATATTACTTTATGGTACATCATTGAGTGTCTATGCTAACATAGCCACCCCTACAAAACCTCTATCTCAACCCGATCAAGATTCCATTGTAGCCAAGACAATCACGAAGAATCTGAAGATGGCCATCTTCCATGACGAAGGCTCGACAACGGTGTCTTTGGACCATCATCTAAGTTGTTTCCAATGTATTTGGATGATCCTGATTGGCGAAAACATCATGTTGATCTCATTACTCTCAACCAAAAGCATGTGCCAAGGTATGCTCACACTAAATATTTGTTTTAAGGAGAGTAAGAATGGATATGGTTAGGCCATAGGCATAAGGCCTATTAGCACTGCACAAATCCGATTCTACCATATTTATTTCAGATTTGCTCCAACCATAGCCACAAAACTATCACTTTGCTCATTGTACATAAGTGTTAAGGCTGTTTTTCATCTTTTATAGCATATATACAAGAGAAATAAGAAATATGATGAGTATTGGGTAACTATATGTAGATATTGATCAAATCAAAGTAGTGCCTTAGTCTCCCGATATTAATATGGGCGGACAATTCACTTCGGACCTGTAAATATGCCCTTCCCTCGGTCATCCTCCGGCTACTTTAGGGTCCAACCAGTCTGTCTCTTTCAACTTGTTACTGCCTCATTGGTTAGGCAGTGACTACCCATTAATCAAATCTAAATAGAGCATAAACAGGGGGATGTGGCGCCACTTGATTCCTTTCACCCCAGGTTGGATTTACTGTTAAATCCTTGTCATGCATACTATTTATGTATTCTCGAATGGGATAATGGTTAAGGTACTATTCTGTCAATCTCTGACTTTCAAGTGGGAAGGAGATAGATAATGCCTAGAAACAGATTTGTTCTCAATGCCTTATAACTAGATTACCCTACATATACCAACCCAACAGGAAGTCTGGTACCCATAAAGCTTAAAGCGATAAGACTACCTACTAGCAGTGATGCCCTAAAAAATAAGTAACATGACCATGAAATCCCTCCCTAAAGAAAGAGAAATAAGACCTATCATGCAACAAGAAAGTGCTAAAGGGAAGCTTAGGACTATGGTTTGATAAACCCCAACCCAAGCATAAGAGCTCCCCCTCTCTCCCCTTTCCATGCCAACAACTCCCTCACTCAATGCATCATGTTTCATTGGTCCCTTTCGAACAAAGGCCAACCAGGAATAAGGAAAGACATATTCTATCATCATTTACCCTAGCGAATGCATTTTCTTGTGTGTACGACTCTAACTCTCACCCTACCAACAAATTCCTCAACAACTGCTTTATCACTGCCTCATATTTCCTTCTGATCTTTGTCAATCAATTCTCCCTGATATTTTTCCGAGAGAGCCTCATTGTTCCATAAAAGTGAGTCATCTCTTCACTAACCTACTCACTCTTCAAGAATGATTGAATCCTAACCCTTGCATCTGAAGTCTTACTTTTATATTTTAGCCTACAAGTGTTGATCCTCAAGCTAAGTAAAATCTTTTCCCTACCTTAACCAGCACTTGGACTTATGGAGGATCTAAAAAACTATACATATATATAGTTTAACAGTTCTGCAGAATATATAGACATGCCAGCCTAGCATGTCTTTTGTATATCTCTTTAGTGGAAGGTGGTGGCAATCATAAAATTCTGGAATGAAAAATCTTAGTTCTAGACCCTAGTGGAATATGATGCCTCCGAGCTTTACTAAAAGAAATATCATAGAAGCTTTTTAGGATCAACCACAACAATTACAGGGTTTTTATTGGCTTTTTGGTTTCTCACTTCTTGCTTCATTGGGCGAGGTGCATAGCGACAGGCTAGATGGGGAGGAATCACCTAAAATGTACTTATGAATTTCTTTAGCTATTGACAAATGCAAGTTATAAATCCCGATAGAAGGATCATGCGCTCTTTCATCATGCCTAAAGAGAGCTTATTTTAGCACCTAAGAACATCAATTCGAGACACCTTTCTAATTGGAAGCACGTATGAAGAGTAGGCATATAAAAAATCTGATAATTATTCTTTATCTCATGCTCTCTAGAATTCGCACAACCTCTGCTAAGTGGACGTGTATTACACAATTGCTTCCATCATAATGTTCTTTGACATGTGCACTAGTACTCTCTTTCACATTGTAACCTAATGGGTTAAATGAGTTTGTCTTTCTAGTTCACTTCTAACAGGCATCAAATTGAGGACGTGGATTTTTTTTTTCAAAACTCTATCATGCCTTAAATGGGTACCCTACACAATCCTTAAGTTGTTGGATTTTTCCTTCTTCCCTCACAATACTTTGTTTCCTTCACATACATTATCTCCTTCACCTTTTGATTAGAAAAATAGTGGACTCCCCATCTATGCTTCACGTGGATAAAAATATTTGACGCTTGGTGATTCTTCTTGAAAATCACTCTATTGTTCAACACTGTAAATGCTTGACCACTTTACCTTCACAAAATAAGATTCTTGCTATGACAAGAGGTATTCTTCACTAGCTTGGTGCCTTAGCTTGTGAATAATATTAATCAACCTTGTAAACGCTTACTTAAGTAGATTAAGTAATTAATAAAATGCTTCCTAAGTTTTAACTTAGGAAAAGTACAATTGTTGTGTTTTATTATTTTGTTGACTTAATGAATCATAGTCTAAAGTTACGAAGATAAATAATTTTATTGTCCAAAGATCTAAGCCATTGATCTCAAGAGATGAGATGAGGGTTTGATTAGGAGGCTCAAGGGAATGTTGTCTTCATTGAACATGCTTTTCTTCCTTCATAAACTTTCTCTCATTTTCCTACATCTACTTCCAAGTGAAGCTTTCCACACATATGACTGCAACTTCTCAAGACGACCAACTTTTATCGAGCCCATAACTCTATTGCATCATCATTTTTATCATAGAAAAAGAAGAATCCCCTTTGCAGAGGAGATTATATTTTTGCATTCTTTTAAATTTTCTTCTTGCTATGTGTTTTTTTCGTGGTGGGGTTGGGGTGGGAGAGGGTTTCTCAACACTCTACTTTGATTTGCAAAATAGTGGAATCTGATATATGATTTATTTGCACAAACAACTTCAACACTTGGTGATTTTTTGGAAAGTCACTTGACACTGAAAAATACCTGACCACTATACCTTCACAAATTAATATTGAGTCTTTACATAGAAATATTGTTTTCACCATTGTACCAGTTAATTGGCTCCCTTAACCTTTCTTTGAAGACTATATGGTTGGGATATTTTTTTCTTGCATTCGTTATAAGATATTTTTTATGAATTTGAGAAGGTTGAATTAGAAGATTTTCTAGATCCTCAAAATAGAAAAAGAAGTTTTGTGCCATTGGGTTTCTAGATTTGATGTTCAACCTTACCTAGAAATATTTTCAAAGGTAAAAGATGATGAATTATCACGATTAAAATTCTTAGTATTTTTTCTATCTGTCTTGAGTTTGTATGAACATATCCTTTTCAACAGTATTGCAATTCAATGTGTACAGTCATGTAACTCGATTGAAAAAATAAACAAAAGAATAAAAATCCTTCTAACATGAAATGTTATCAATGTAGAAAACATATCATCATATACAAATATATTTGTTAGTTTTATGCCCATGGTAGACCAAATGGAACTGATTTTGACAAAGGTGATAACTACAAGGTAGGTTAAAGTAGAGATTTATTGTTCATTATAGGAAGTGGATACGCTATGATTCCTTAGTTAGAAGCCACAACCTTAGTGTTGTTCCTCTTGTCTTCTCCAAGCCCCATTGGAGCTAGAAATTCCCCCATGATTTTATCTAGAGCATTTCGATTATTAATTATATCATATCTAGTTTATAGCATTTGTATATTGTGACTACTTAAGTACACTACTTTTTTGGTCATTGCACTCTACGAGTGCCAATCTAGTTCGGTACCCGTATTAGGGAATTATAGAACCATATCATGCATCAAGTGGTATTAGAGCAAGGTTTAAGTCTAGTTCAAAATTTGCATAATTATTAGGACTAATTATCTCTTGAAATTTTGTTTCCACAAGATCAATTCTTGTGCAAATGTGGTAGCAAGGAAGCAAGTAGAGGGTTGTTTCAACTTGAATTTACTGGAAGAAAAGTGGTGGGAGGTAGTGTAAAAATAAAATGAGTTCCTAACAGATATAAATATTATGCCCTCTTTATCTTTAAGGACTCCACCATCGCTTGCCAACCCAAGGTTACATTTGGTTTCTATGTTAAAGTGAAGTTTAATCATCTCATCCTTAGGATAGATCTTAGTCACTTGAGGATTTGGAGTATCCTTTTTGATGGGACAATTTTTAATAATTTTTACATTAATACGTCATCAGCTTATGAATCCTATCCCTTGTTATGTTACCTATATATATATTCAAGTATGTAGAGGTAGAGACTTTTCATATAGAAAGATGTAGAATTAGTATATAAGAGGGCATAGGAAGTGTATAAAGTGTTTATTTGGAACAAAATGTAACTTCATATATTCTTCAATCATTTTTTCAAGATTATATAGTATTATATACCATGGAACAACCTTCTTTGTGATGGAAATATCTAATTTAAAATCCACATCCTTCTCATATGAAATTATCCTAGTATTGGGGTGAATCACTCAGTGATTTTCCCTTGTTATGTTGTCACCACATACTGGAGGACTATATGGAGGTTGAGATTGGTTCTATGATAAGATATAGAATCTATATATAACAAGGTATATAGTAGTTCATATTGTGGGAACCACCCCATCCCACCCCCCCAAAAAGGAAAAACACTCCTTCCTCCTAGCCATTCCAGATTTGTTAGTGACCTATTTCTAGTGACAATTTTTGGGTGGTTGTATTTCCAATATGGAAATGGGCCATAATCTAAGTGTACAAGTCTTTGGAATGATGGAATGTCAGCAACATGGGTATAAGTGTATTGAATATTTGGAGGCTTTGCCTAAATTTGAAGGGAATGGAAGGTTGGAAGTGGAAATAAATAAATAAATAAATAAATAAATATATATATAGTAAATACAAAAAAAAATCCAAAAAATAGGAAATAAATTCAAAAATACATAGGAACATATATTTCCCACGTATGTACCTTATTACGTTTTTTTCCTGGAGGAAAATAGTAATTTCATTAAGTGTAGTGAAAATTACATTTTTACATATGCACGTTGTGCATGCCAAAAAATGTTTTGTGTGAAAATAGTTAGTCATCAAAAGATCAAAATTGGGATTTAATACCCATATCAGGCCCCATTGCATAAAATATCCATAGATAAATACATATCAACTTATTACATATTAATAACATTCATGATTACAAAGAGTATTAGAGTATTAATAGTTGTGGACACATTAGTAATGATGAAGGGTTAGAAGAACCAAGTAAAGAGAAGTCTGTAAAGGTTTTTAAGATTTAAATTAGAGTTATATTTCACTAACTTTAAGAAGGGAAAAAAATTATCCTCCATAAGGCATATCCAACAACAATTTTTCCAAAAACAATAGCACATTTTTTGGCTAAATTTGTCATGAACAAAGGAAGAACACATGTGTTATCAAGCAATACAAAATGCATATAGCAGTAATGTTAGAATATTGATTTTCCATGAAGAATAGTGGCATGATTACCTCAGTAGTGATTATTTCACTCATTTATATGATGGAATTACACGATACTATATGAATTCATGAATCCATAACACCTCTAAGTGGTGAGCAGGTCTAATGTAGAAGAGAAGTCTTAATTCCATTCATAAGCAAAATCTATGCATCACCTTGAAAATGAGTCTGCAAATAATCAATATGACTTTTCAGTGATATATATTCCTAACACAATATTCCATGAACTGGGCACTCGATTACTTATTCAGTGAAAAGTATTTTTCCCACGCAGACATCAGTGTCAACGACAACCAAAATATTTCTGAAATCAGACTAGGAAATGGAAAAATAGATAGTAGAGCATTTCCTAAACCTGAAACATTCATAAAAAGGCATAGTAATACAAGGCACCATGCTAAAAATAAAAATAAAATTAAAAGGAATAATTAAAAAAAAAAATTGATTTGAGAAGTTCAAAAGTGTTAAAAAACAATACACATTTGGGGCATCATAAGGCACCTCTTTGGATAGTAGAGGTGGAGATGTTGCATGAAGAGGGATTATAATGTTTGAGGTACATAGAAAAAGTATAGGTTCAAAATTATCTAGACGTTAAAATGGTGAGATTTTAGGTCTCTTCTTGTTGAGAAATCTAAGGGCTTGATATGTTAATGATTTCTCTTTCTTAGATAATTGCTTGTGAAGTATTTTTGTCCTTTAGACTTATTCAAACAATAATTTTCATATATGTATGAGTCTTAACTTCATCAACCAACTATCATGCATAATAAAAAAATAACAATAACAAAAGATATAGGCAACAACCAAGGAAGAAACCTCTCCAAACCTGAGAGGAAATTCCATGGTAATTATTCTTATAGAATATTCACTTGAAAAAATTTCCAAGACAAATACAAGGACCGTTTGACAAAGTTGACTTGAAGATCAAGGCTAAAATATTCTATTACTATTGCTTTCTGAAATGCTACACCTTGGATCATATCTGCAAATTGTAGATCAACTTCCTTCTACCTTCCTCCTTCCACCAATCCTTACTTGAATGAAATGGTTCACTTGTCAAGTTGTTATCCTCAGGGATTTAGTTAGATAAAATAATTTTACTCCTTGACATGAACTATTTCACTAGCTTAACTGTAGTTCTAAAGATGTCACTTCTTCTTCGTACGTGTGAGCTACAAGTGCTTGTAGCCTCTCCTATCCATTCACACAATTTAGATCTTTCTTTTGATGAAAACTGGGTTTTTTTGAACTTAAATCAAATATCTTTCGTGAAGAATGATAAGGAATATAATGCATCCATAGAGATGGCCTACATCTTTGCATGTGTGGAAGGTTTAGGGCTCTCCTAGCCCTCCCAAGCCCTCACTCCACTGGTCAGTGCTCTTCAAACAATTTGCCCATTCAAATAGACTTCAGACCGAATGATTTTCTTGACAAGTAGGGTTGATAGAAAGATTCCCTAGCCTCGCATGTGTGGATGCGATTTCTACGGTTATGGAGGATAGAACAAACTTCACTTTTGATTTCATGTCACTCCTTGATCTTCTCCTTTACCTCGCACCCAAAAACAGTGTTCTTCACATTGATTGGAGATCAAAATTGATCTTGAGTGTGTGCCTGAATAGAAGAGGAGACACCCTTATTTATAGTATTAAGGGCTACTCATTATGCCGACATATCATTCCTTTAGGCTGGCTTGTATATGAGATAGAGCTAACATGAATATATATATATATTCAGGCCGAAAATATATTGCATCTTTTATCTTCACTTGGAGGAGACTTTTACTAGCCATTTGTTCTTGAACTTCAACGAGTCTTTCCACATGATTCTGCCCTTGATCTTCGAGTACTACATTATACATTTTCAGGTGTAAACATTTAAATTAATGACACAAACCTATCACCTAGCCTAGAGCCACTGAGAGCTACTAAAACAAATTTTGAGCATGAATCCCATGACTCAAACTTTCAAAATATTTTTCTAGATACAAATTACATAATTTAGGCTGGCATGAGTCATTATGAAGACTGAACCTAGTTACACTTTCCTAAACACTTCTCAGCCTTCTCGTTGGGGAGATTGACAAATTCCATTGAAACTAGTTTAATGATGTTGAACCATACATTAGTTGCACAGGTTCTTAGAGCACTAGAGGGACCAACTCCATATAGTTCCAGAGCAAGGTCCTTCTGACATGTCTGACTACATCCCAATCCCATAGGAGTCGACAGAGACCTGTTTGGAGTTTCTTCCTTTTGACTACATATTCTAGGAGTATCCCTTTCTCGTACACCCAACAGGATCATATGATTGGATCCACTGGTGGCCCTAGGGGACTTTCATAGTGCACCTGTACCCAATTCACCTTCCTTGCCATTAATTATTAGACTCAAGATTGCCTAACATATCTAGATCCATTGTAAGACCTTACCATCCCACTCATTCGTCCCTTTTTAGTAGGGCATTGACTATTTTGTATTATACCACAGTCTCTTATATACATGTAGCAACAACATTACCACTAATTTCTTTCTCTCTATATGTTATTTTTAGCATTTTTTCTAGGATATGAACTTGCACTCCTACATTCTAGTCATATTGACTACACTCTTCCTCAGTCCCATTGACATACTTTTGTGATTTTTAGTAGGAATTTAATAGCTTTACTTATATGGTTTTAGACAATGATTTTAGGTAGCATTTAAATACCCAACGGTGGTGTTACATGTAGGGATATGCAAGTAAGCAGTGTCAAAATTATCCCTAAGGTTGGTAGTGTGTAAGAAGCAGCAAAAGGAGTGGTGTGAATATGAGAATGGAGTAGCTAGAATGTTTTTGATGCTCTCAAATCCATTATTCAGAATTTAAAAACATTTCATTACTACTCTGAAGCCCATGGGTATGGGTCCCCTGAAACATATAAGTAGTTCTTATGTAATCATGGTTATAAATTTGTAATCCACAATCTGCTTCCATTTTTTAGGAAGTACAATAGATATATCCAATTGTAGGTTTTATTTTCCACTATTTCCTTAATCTAGGCCCTCCAATTGTAGGGATTCTTGTCTTAAATATTAATTAGGTATGATAAACATTATCTTCCATGCATGCATGTAATGATTTCATAATTTCCTTACATACATTCTACATGTGGATATATAGGTCAATTTCTACACTTGGTCATGAGTTAATATGTTAGTGTATCAATCTCTTAGATCACTTTATAGTGTATCATGTGTATTAAGCATTGAGGATGATGTTTCATAGGGGGACTTGTCCCTTCTTCTAGGATGCATCCTCTGGATTATCCCCTCCTTGGGGATTGCAATGGGAAAGTCCCTATTTTGAACGAGAGACCTTTGAAGATGTGTGATCCTCTCCCACATTGTTTGAATGTTTCTTGGCAAAAAATGGGATGTTTGGGAGATGTATTATGATGGTTTTTGGGACTTATCCCAGATCCTCTAGATGGTTCTTTCCAAAAATAGGGAGTTTTGTGACATCTGTTGAGATAGTTTCGAGGACATTTGAATAACCCTATCGAAACTAGTGCCCATTTGTTTCTAATTCTCAAATAAAAATATTCACCAAGTTATTCTACATTGAAACTTGGACAAAGGTTATCTATGCATTACATGCCTGAATAATATGTAGTATGCTTTTATAATGAGGGCTAATTTCCTTCACATCTTTGACTCCCATGTTTGGTAGGTTTGTGTATCCTATATAAACTCTTTCTTTTCGGAGGGTTATAATATCTATGTATACACGATATTTAAGATCTATTATCTAAGACTTGTTACTTTTATTGAGTTACATTAGATCTATTATCTATGGAAATTACTTTTATTGACTTATATTATAGCCCTATATTCTAGAATATTTGTTTTTTAATTTTGTATCTCTTAAAATTTTTAATTTTTTAAAAATATTTTTGGTTGTTACATTGACATTTGTGGTTAACTTCTAGCCATCCTTGAAACCCTTCCCCTCACCCCTATCCCTGAAACACCATGCAAAATAGCCCAACTAGTTCACAAGTTGTAGGATTTTGTATGAAATGTATTAATGTTTTAAATGATTAGTGATTTTCCCCTTTTTCCCATTTATCATTTGAAAGTTGACATCATTTTACTTTCCTCCATTGGTTTTCTCCTTGGGTTCACCATGAAAAATTGCTTTAGTTACTAATTTACCTCACATCTTCCTTGCCCCTTTATTTTCCATTCATTAATTTTTTCAAAGTTATAAAGTATAATAAAAGGGATATGGAATTGCATCTTGGGTTCTATTAAAATTGCCATATTATTTTTTGAGTCTTCCATTTTCCCTTAAGACCTTCAATAAATGGAAGCACACCTCAATACAATATGTAGGATCAAACTTTAAGGCTTTTTGAAAATGAACCAATTATTTACTCTTTATATTTCTTGGAGTTTGATGGATTGGGATAGTGGTGGACCATGTTTCTATGCTTTTCCATTTAATTTGTATGTTTGTCTCGTTGTTTCCATGCATTCATTTTTCCAAAGTTATAAAGGATGTGAAAATTGTATCTTGGGTGTTATTATAACTGCCATCTTATTTTCCGAGTTTTCCATTTTCACATAAGACCTTCAATAAATGGAAGCACATCTCAATACAATATGTAGGATCAAACTTTGATGCTTTGTGAAAATGTTCTAATCATTTATTCTTTATATTTTGTGAGGTTTAATGGATTGGGTCATAATGGTGCACCATGTTTCGATGCTTTTCTATTTTTTTGTTTGGCTAGTTGTGGTAAAATACTAAAACTACAAGTGTTTATATGGTTTCTAGTTAGTTAGCTTATGATTGATATTTTTCAATCAAATTACTTAAGATGGTAGTTAGCTTGTTCAACATAAAATTGACTCATATGGCGTTTATTTATAGGGAGATGTTTTGTACCTATTCGTTGAGACAAAGTATGCTATCATAATGTCAGGAGACACTAGTGTGGAAAAGAACATTAATCAAGAGTCCCCTAGCAACATTTAGGAATTACTTTAGATGAAGAGTTCCATCTTTCTTATCCTTATGTTTTTCACTTTGATAGGTAGGTGAGGAAACATATATCTTATTAATGTGATTTCGTAAACATATGTTTGGAAGTGGAGGATGTATCAATGGGGTTCCTGTTTAATTAGAACTAAAAGTTGACTTCTTAAAATCTAGGTGACTTCTATATAATTATTATGTCACTTTAAGTATAATATTCTTATTAATAAATGCATTTATTAGAACCTTTGTCCACATTTTCTCTTCTATGTTATTGATATTTACATATTCATTGAGCCAATACCTAAATGGGTAGGACCTATACTCTCCTTAGGGTACGTATAGGTCAGGTAATGGGGTTTTACCATTCACACTCTCCATTGTGATCATGGAAAAGTCCCAGGTCATGGTGATTTCAATATAGAGTTATCAAAGTGGTTAGCACGAACTTCATAAGCCATGATGACAACATGGGTGCGTAATAAAAACACAATTTTGTTAAGGCTTTGACTCTCACCAACTCTAAATCAAAATAAATCTACAGTTTTGAAACTTCCTCTTATCAAATATAATTGAGACAATTTGTTTAGTAAATGGTTTTATGAAATTTTGACCGACATTAGGATTAGTTGGTAAAATTTCATAGAAGAAAATTGTGATGTGGTGAAAGAAAAAATGCATTCCTTGGGATTTTGGTTAATGCATCTTTGCTTTGTAAAGAAGGTTATTAATTGAAACAATGTTTCTAGAACCTAGAAATATCAACATTATTTTTTTGCTTGTTTTAATATTATTAGATTGAAATCACATGCATTTTTCCATTTATCATCCTCTTCAGGATACAATTTAAAATAGAAGACTTTTTAGTAATAATAACTTGATGATGTTTAGGAGCACTAGTATGAACAAAATGGAGATAAGGGTGGAATTATTCTTATGTAAATCTTGATATTTTTTTTTCTTTATGCAAATAAATCAAGTTTCTTAATTTTCATTCATTTTTCTCATTATGTCATTGTTTTCATCTATTTCAATTTTATAGATATGTTTTCTGCACACTTTCCTCTTACATTGTTTTTTCTATGTGCAGATATACATGATTCTTGGTAGTAGCCAGAAAGGGGATCTTCATCTTTATTGGGCATTGAATTTTCCTTTTAAGTGGAGAATGGAAAAGGTGATTCTTAAGAAGTTGCTTGTAGAAAATTTCTTGATCCACTGTAATGAAAATTATTGGCTTTTTGGATTATATGTTAGTTGGTTTGGTGCAATTAAAAATGGAGAGCCAGAAATAGGATATGCTAATTCACCACTTGGCCCTTAGGATGTGTAACTTAGTTTGCATGATTATGCATAAGGTTTTTCTTGAAGGTTGAATACTAAGTTCCTAAGGTGTTCTTTTCTTTGGTGACGTTTTATTTTCTTTCTTTTTACGGGTCACCTAGCCACATGGTGGCCACTATTTCCCAACTAAAGAAAGCTTGTTCGAGTTTCTAGTAGGGATTCCTATGGTTTTTAATGTTGTGATTATTTCACCTCATGGTTATTTTTGGCATGAAAATTGTTGACACCTAATCCTCGGCGATTGGGAGAATTTGAATGTGAACAATCATCAAGAAGATGAACTGAACGATCACATTCATGTATATAACAGGTAGCTACCTAATGGAATAAACGAATCAGTTTTTCTGGAGTTACTCCTGGCTTGACATGGTATCAGAGCACATGTCCCAGGTTCCTTTTTTAGTGTGCCTTGTAACTCCTCTGTCAACTGCCTCCCTTTTGCTCTCTGTCCACTGCTTTCTGCCTGACATGGTGAACGTTTGATGAGGCTGTGTATTGGACGCTGGCCTGACATGGTATGCGAACGTTGAAACCCTTGATTTTTTTCTTTGAAACGCATATGGTATCTCCGCCTTCATTTTCATTGTATCTTCATTTTTCATTTTTTTGGTGAATGCATCTGCGCCTCGGCTCCTCTCCTCTCCGTTCATTCGAATTCTCGCATTTCTTTGATCTGTACGCATGCTTATTTGAATTCGTTGAATCAACGGGGGAGACTGCGATGGTATGTGGCAAGGCTTCGCAGGAGAGAGATATTGGTCTGCTTTTCAATCGACATTTATTGTCGCCACTGATGTGTCACAATCTGTAGACCCATCATCCCAGTTTCAAGATACCAAAAGTTTAGATTGATTTCGCCTTAAACTTGGTTTGTTTTTGCGTGTTTAAAGGCTTGCTAAGTAATGAAGATGAACTTCACTTAATCTGGCATACAGATAGTGAATATCAGCAAAACTATACAGGGAAACAACTCAATGGTAGATAATGATTCATGACGTCTAATTGATAAGCGTTATCAAAAGAATAGAAAAGGAAACTTGGTCCATCTTCGTCTATATATACCCATGTAGCTTGACCTATATACCCATGCAGCTCAGTATTAATTATATATTTTACAAGTGAAATACAGTTGCAATTAATATAATCGCTGTGAAGATAGGTATTTCAATCCTAAACACGGAATACAATACTTATCGTATATTCTTTATATTACCTGAATTTTTAGATGGATTTCAAAATATGTCTACGCTATCATGGTTGGCACTAGCCATTCACATCACGCTGAGGAAGATATTCCAGAGGCAGATATCGCCCGACAATATCTGTGGCCTTACTAATTTAGTTAGGAATTGAATGCCGAGGGCAATGTGCTGCTGTTATATTTCATGAGGACTCCAATGACAAAGGAGAGTAAGTAGGCTACTATCCACTGTATGTTGCATATTTTCAAGGACTGATATATATGTGGTGATCAACATTCCTCTCAGAATCATTATTTTTAGCAGAAAAAGTTTTTCTTTCCCTCCACAAAAGCACATTTTTTTTGCAATTAGAAGTATTATTCTATCAGCAGAAGCTATTTTTTTCACAAAATGCATTCAATCATCTCTATGGTTGGAATAGTTCTCACTGGCAAGGATAACTATCCTGATTTGTCTCGGATGATACAACACACCCTCATATTCAATGAGTTGTGGAAAGGAGTGTGTGTCAGAGAAGGAGACAGTGACCCAGAAAAGCCTACATCAGACAAAGAGCTCGCCATCTGGGAAAACAAGAACAACAAAGCATATGCATTAATCGTAACATCTGTAAATAAGGAGGTGAGTCGCCATATTTCATCATATTCAACTGCCTTTGAAGCTTTACAAAAGCTGAAAGAACTCTATGACTCACATTCTGCACTTGAAGTCGTCCAACTTATGATTAAACTCTTCACTCTTGAACTGCAAAATAATGATCCTCTTGCTCTTGCATTTGAAATAAAGTCTATAATGCATGATATCAAATCCAATAAGGTTGAGCTGGATATCCCTCTTATTGCTTTTCTCAAGGCACTTTATCCTACTTACTCCAATTATCTTGAGTCTTTGCAAGCAAATGGAAATCTCAAAGATATAACCTTGACTCTCTTGTGAAAAAGTTTGCTGAAAGAGAAAAAGCCTTTGGAAATAAGACAGTCCCTGAATCTTCTGAAGAGATTGTATGCCTGGCTCATAAAGAAAAATATCCTACTCAAGATTCTATAAGAGGAAGAGGTGGACGAAGAGGAAGAGGAAGATACTTCAGAGGCAGGGGGGGCAGACATTCTCAAGGAGAAAAGGCAGATTTACATTGTATTCGCTGCAAAAGAAATGGATCACATGATGTCTCTACATGCAAGCTACCATGGGACAAAATTGAGTAGAGAAGAAACCAACAGAAAGGTAAAACTGATGATATAGACAAAAGTAAAGCACCTGAATCCGCTCACTATGTTGAGGCACAATGTAACATTGGAGTAAATGAAGATTTGTTTAATACTTCACTTGCTTCCTGGAAAAATGATTGGCTGCTTGATTCAGGAGCAACCTGTCACATGACTCATAGAAAAGATTTTTTTGAAGATTTCACTGACAATGTTGATGGAGTAGTATACTTTGCAGATCAGTCAAAAATCAAGCCATCAGGGCTTGGCACAATCAGGCTTAAACTGCTTGGTCTCTCAGACTTTCTTCTTGATCATGTTCTATATCTCCCACAGCTCAAGAGAAACTTGTTGTCCTTGGTCCACATCCGCCAGCAAGGTCACTCCATTCATATGTTTGATGGCAAGCTTGAGGTAAGAAAAGCATCTGACCACTCACTTGTCATGAGGGGAATAGAGGAAGAAAGACTTTTCAAACTGCAAGGAACATCTGCTCATGAACAACATTTCTCATATATTTCTCATCATGAAGAAGGTACACTTCCATCAAGTTTATTATGGCATGCTAGATTTGGACATTTAAACTATGACAGTCTCCGTTTATTGAAGAAAAATGGTGTTGCTGTTTTGCCTACAATTCCTAGAAAACTTAAGCAATGTGATGCTTGCATTCTAGGAAAGCATAGCAAACAGTCATTTCATGACTCACATTCAAGAGCACATAGGAAGCTTGAACTTATTCATTCAGATTTATGTGGTCCAATGCCTGTTCCTTCTGCAAATGGAAATAAATATATCATGACATTTATTGATGACTACGCCAGAATGTGTTGGGTTTATTTATTGAAGAACAAATATGATGCTTTTCAAACATTCAAGAATTTTCATAAATGGATTGAAAATGATGTACAATCTCATATTGGGTCTATTCAGACTGATAATGGAAAAGAATACACATCAAATGAATTTGAAGACTATCTTCACCAACATGGGATCAAACATCAAACAATTGTGCCTTATAATCCCCAACAAAATGGTGTAGCTGAAAGAATGAATAGGACAATCTTAAATATGATACGATCCATGCTCTTCTTAAAATATGGAAAGATAATGTTTTGGGCTAATGCTATTCTATGTGCTACATATATAAAGAATAGATGTCCATCTAATTATATAAGAAACAAGACTCCATATGAAATGTGGTATGGTCATGTTCCTTCGGTAAAGCATCTCAGGGTCTTTGGTTCCACCTGTTATGCCTTGATACCAAAGGTACATAGAAACAAACTTAGTGCTAGAAGTCGTAAGTGTATCTTTCTGGGATATTCAAACACCTCCAAAGCATACCATCTCTATGATGAAGTAAATAAAAAGTTTGTTCTATCTAGAGATGTAATTTTTCTTGAATTATCCAAAACTGACAATGTTGTTGAGCGGCAACTTGATCGCTTGGACAGATTGACAAAAGAAAAATCATTTCAATAATTTGATAATCAGATTCCACACCTTGAAGGGGGAATTCCTATATTAGATCAACATGTGGAATCTTCTTCTGAAGAACACTCTCTCCCGCATGAAACTCCAACAACGGATGATGCTTTAAGTGATGTAATTGATAGAACTGGGAGACTCAATATTGATTCAGTCCCAACTCAATCAACGAAGCAGCCTGGACCATCTGAGAAAGGTCCCCCAAAGTGGTTGACAAAGACACTTGAAAGTGTTCATCCTGATGAAGTTGGAAAGACAGGAACCAGAAATTCAAACTGGCAAAATGGAGGTGATGTAGATGACTCTAATTCACCTGTTGATATGGATGTTTCTTATGATTGTGAATTGAACTTGTCTACAGATTTTGAACCAACTTCCTTCAAAGAAGTTGCTTCTCATGATGAATGGAAAGAAGCAATGCAAAAGGAGTATGATGCCCTCATAAAGAACGACACTTGGAAGCTGATTGATCCTCCATTAGGAACCAAACCAATTGGCTGCAAGTGGGTCTACAAGAAAAAGTATAAAGATGATGGCTCACTTGACAAGCACAAAGCTAGGCTTGTGGCAAAAGGTTTTGCACAGAAGGAAGGGGTCGATTATGAGGAGACTTTTGCCCCCACAGCAAAATGGGCTACCATTCGAACACTCTTTGCACTAGCAGCTCAAAACAGTTGAAAAGTCCATCAAATGGATGTAAAAACTGCTTTCTTGAATTGAGATCTAAAAGAGAATGTTTTTATGTCCCATCCTGAAGGATTTCCTGTGAAAGGACATGAACATAAAGTATGCAAACTTGTGAAGTCCTTGTATGGCCTCAAACAAGCACCGTGAGCCTAGTATGAAAAACTAACTGAGCATCTTCTGAAACTAAATTTCAAACATTTTGATCTTGCTGATGCAACTTTATTTGTCAAGAAGTTGGAAAAATAGTTGTATATCTTGTGGTATATGTAGATGATCTTTTGATGACAGGGAACAATGAAAGCTACATTGCATCCATAAAGAAGGAATTGGGGAAAAATTTTGAAATGACTGATTTGGGATATGTTCATTACTATCTTGGCATTGAAGTAACCCAACATCCAAAGTCCATATTTCTTTCTCAAAGGAAATACATTGGAGATTTGTTAAACAGATTTGGCATGACAGAGTGCAATCCCCTTTCTACTCCAATGGAACAAAACTTAAAGCTCACATCTATTGAAGGAAAGGAATTTGAGGATGCAACAAAGTATAGACAGCTTGTAGGAAGTCTCATCTACCTCACTACTACCAGACCAGACATTTCATTTGCTGTTGGAATCCTCTCCAGGTTTATGCAAAAGCCTTGTGAGGGACATTGGTCTGCTGCAAAAAAAGTTCTAAGGTACTTGAAGGGAACTCGAGACATTGGAATCAAGTATACACAGGTGGACGACTTCAGCTTGATTGGATACTCTGATTCAGACTTCGATGGAGACAAAGAAAATCGGGTATCTACTTCAGGATATGCTATGAGTCTTGGATCAGGAGCTGTCTCCTAGAGATCACGCAAATAATTAGTTCCAGCAGATTCCACAATAGAAGCAGAATACATGGCAGCAGCTGAAGCAACAAAAGAAATTGTGTGGCTCAGGAAAATTCTTGAAGATTTGCAAGTAAACCAAGTACAATCAACTCCACTCATGATTGATAATACCTCTGTAATAAAGTTGGCCAAGAAACCAAAGTTCCAAGATCGAACAAAGCACATCAATCCTAATTATCATCTGATTCGACATCATGTTGGGGCCAAAAAAATCCATCTCCATCATTGTTCCACAAATGAGCAAATTGCAGACATCTTCACCAAAGCGCTTGGAAGGGAAAAGCTTGAATGATTCAGAATGATGCTTGGACTCACCAACATCCCTTCAGATTAAGGGGGGGAATGTTGACACCTAATCCTTGTGATTAGGTGAATTATTGTAAATACATAAATAGGAAATATGAACAGTCCTCGGGAGACGAATTGAACAATCTCTCCCTCATGTATATAATGAGGACCTACCTGATGGAATAATACAGTCAATTTATTTCTGCCTTATGGAGTTACTGCCTGGCCTGACAAATACTCACCTAATGAAAAATATAATTCCACATCAAAAAGGTTTCTACACTTGAAATTAAGTAAAACTTAAGGAGATATATGAGAAATACAATGAAAAAAAGAAATTTTCTTTCTCTTCCTTTAAAAATCCATAACTGTTATTTTATTACTTTTACTATTATTTCATTATTTTCATTAGGATTCACATTTTACGTCTGAAAATTCTCCTAATGATATTTCTTTCCTTATTCTATTTTGGAAATGTTCTTTCCACATAACAATGAACATTATACCTAGATAAAGAGAATCTACTACTCCTTATCTACTAGAACATCTTCTATCCTTACTTTCCATAAATTGATGCTCTAGCGATTAAAAGTTTCTATTCATGTCCTTGAAATAGTTGTGATTATTATTTACACAAAATCTATTATACCAATGCCCCACTCAAAAATTAATTTACGGTAAACACAAAATAACTTTACACTTCACAAAAATAGAGAAACCATAATAACAAAGAAATCCCCTTAAATCCAATAATCTCACTCTAATAACAAATGATTCATTTCATAAGCTTTTCTAAGAACTGTAATATCAAAAGAATTTAAAATATAATACTAATAATTTCACATAAATAGTACATAAAAATTTACATTGTAAACTGTAATTGACAAAACTACCTTATGAGTTGCATCTACATATATCTCATTATATTAACTCAACCATTAATCGTACAAAATTTACATTGTAAACTGTAATTGACAAAACTACCTTATGAGTTGCATCTACATATGTCGCATTATATTAACTCTACCATTAACCATACAAATATTTTAGTACTTTGTAGTATCCAAGATCATAATTTGTTAACCTGAATTAAATCCTAATCATCAGCCATTTATAAGGATTATATTACATGGGGATAAACACATTTCGTGAATAATCAATAACTCCTTTCGCATCCCTTCACAACCCAACTTCTAAAACACCACCTTTATGTGACCAAGTCTACCTGAAAAAAAAACCATTACAAATATCCAACAAGAAATAAGAATGGAAGGGTGCAATATCTCCGTCTATTACAGTCTCAATGCAACATACTAATTAGTTTAATACATCTAAATTTATGTCTTTCACCGAAGATATGAACAAAGCGATTTTCTCTCCCTGCCCCTCATAATATGAAAGGTACTAAGTAAGGAATGCAAGGAAAAGAGGAAAAATCAAATATTTTCTTATGAAATTATTTATTGTTGGACTCTCCCTTATTTAAAGTGACACAATAATCATCCTAAAAAAACTTATGTACTATTTTTTCATTCTTCTATGAAAAACAATTGTATTTTTGCATCCTTCTATTCCTTCAAAATTGTGGTATGCCATCTATTATTTATTTCTATTAAGATATTAGATGAATTATATGCGGTAAGTCAACATTTTAAAAGATAGCGTGTGGGTGTTTCTCTATACATATTAAAAAAAGGTTTGCATGGTCTCATTGTCCTTCGTGGCCATGATTTACCATTTGGTCGAAGGATTCCAGCTTAGAGAGAACACATCCATGCTCATGATTAAGCTCATCTCAAGGTTAAATTGGTTGAGGTAAGTCTCACATTTAATTTTTTTTAATGCAATAAAAATGCAAAATTTTAATGTAATGTTTTTGTGTAGATTTATCAATCTCAAACTAGAAACGCATATTATAGATGATTTAAATAAATAAAAATTATTGATTGAGTAACTTATTAATATAATGGGACCATCATGAATTTCATTAGCCATATCCTTTAATAACATAATTTCCTCCCTTAATTGTGCCAATGGTAAACTAACAAATATCATTTAATATATAAAGGGCATGATAAGATAATTCTACTCCACTAGTATGAGTAAAGAGAAAGTTAAAGATTTGAATATTATCAAAAAAATGTTTGTGGAGTTATTTATTTACCCAAGAATTAACCAAACCCTTGATATGAGGAAGCGACGTATTTGCATGGATTGACACACATTTGATCCATGTGAAAATAACTATGTTAGCCATTGGTTTATGGGTATTTTGATAAAACTCTTTTTAATAATAGTGATGCACCATTAGATTTCTTATGGAAATTGTGGGACAAGCTCATAATTGGCATCCATGTTAACTATTTTGACATTAGTGAGTTCTAGGTGTGTGGTCATGGCTCCATCTAAGATTGAACAAATGCTAGGCATAATCCATTGAGAGGTTCACTTTCTCCCAACCATATTCCCAATAACCCCCCATCATAGGAACCTCAAATTTCAAATCACCTTGTTGTGATTGGCAATTGGATAAAACATCTCACACATAGTTCGGTGTAGCATAGTTTGTTTGTGGAAACATCTAGATGAAATCCACAGGAGGACTATCTTACACTTACACGTGTAGGGCCTTCAAGCTACATTAAATATAAACCATATGCTCCAGTTAGGAAAACCAATATTTTTTGTTCAAGGTAAGTAGCACCACATCTATGCTCTCATTGCAGGCATACTTGCCATGACTTGATGAAGGATATTATCCACAAGAGGTATATGTATTATGTTATTGCAGTTTTTAATTGATGACACATAATTGGTTATATATTTAATTGTACAATTGACAAATATTTAATAAGCATAGATTTGAAGTACTTAGTTTCGACTTAGGTTATTTAGGCATGTACAAACACTATGAGATGATACATTTTTATCAAGGTGGTAAGATGTAAGATCTCCTAGTTTTGGTGCAACCATGGTTAATAAATTTGACATTGTGGCACTTGATACAAAGGTATTTGAATGAATTTGTCATTATATGGGTCTAACTTGTCATTGGTTGTTTGTGATTTGTCACTCACATGATCACACTCCTTGAGTAGGGCTGGAAAACTATTGCCTTGGAGGTTGATGTACCTGAAAGAATGGAAAGTCATATCATGGACACAATAAAAGTAAAATAAGAAAGGAAAAATATAAAAGATGTCTAGAATCTAAGTTAGTGCATGGGAAAAAGCCTAGCAGGACCTCTACCCTCATTAGCCATCACCCACTTCCTAAGCATATGATGTTCCTTTACATTAAAACGAACCCTTGCATGTCCCAACCCCAATGAGAAATAAATTGTCTCATCTTAAGGGGAAATATATATGATACATAATAAAGAGAAAGCTCTAACCCTTGAGCTATATGCAGTAATATAAAGTATTATCAAGAAGTAAAAGGCCCACAAGATGGGTGCAAAAAATAGGCTGAGCGGGGTAACTCATGCCTCCATGATTGCTCCCTCCTCACATTCATACACTCAGGATGTGGACTTCTCATAAGGTTGTCCCATTGATTATGGTTCTTGGCCATGAAGCCTTTTCCCCTCCACTATCATATATCTTACACAAACACCTAGTGATGGAGGGGTGTACCTTGAAACTGTCACTTCCTCTTGAGGGTTGGAAGAACCTAGTAGGATTAATTATTAGCCTCCTCTGTCAAGGTAGGAAATAAATTTATGGTATTTGATCTAGATATCCAAAAGTAATCATTGTTTGAATTATTAATATGCCGTTAACATTCAAGTTCAATTCACTAAGATGCATATATGATCTTAGTATATGATGGGTCCTGGATTTCACTTGACTTCATGTTGTTTTGTGAGGTGGTCCATTGCAACACATGCCTTGAGGTAACCCACTCCACAATTAACTAGGACCCTTTAGAGAGATATGTGGCTTATTAGATCTAATTTCGAGAGAGTTAAGCCTCCTGATAGCATGAGCAGATGTTACATGTCCCGAAGTATCCTTAGGACCTAGGATGTTGTTTTTCTTTGAACCAACATATATTATTCTTCATGATGAAATTAATGGATGCATTGTGCCCCGAAATTGGCCTTGATAGAACTGGATGGCAAAGAATCGATTTAGAGCCAAGATGAGGATGGTTTCCCGCTGAGAGAATTGGGAGGGATTGTGGCACTTGAAGAAACCTTGATGCTATAGAGAGAAGGCCTAATTTTGACTATGAAGGACCCATGGAGTAGACATGATGGCACCTTAGCTAGACTTGGGAACCCAAATGAGGAGTTGGGGTAGATTTGAGGGAATTTCCTCAAATTTTGGATGATAGAGGAACCTTGACACTTTTTCACACCTCAGCACATTGTGACATGACATATAAATCCATAGAAGGGAATGATGTCAATAGTTTTGGAGGCTACGACTCACACATGTGGGCATTTTTTTCCTAATTTGTCATTTAGCTAGTGGGTTAGCTTTTAACCAAATACATTTTGTATCAAGCTTGATTTATGGGATTCAATAGTCCTAAATTAATTTAGGTAGAAATAATAAATGAAGGTCTCCTCATTTTTGTTTTCATCATCACTTGTGGATCAATTCAACCTCCCTAATAGATTTTAACCTAGCTAAAATATAGTTGTTTCTTGTGGAGATGTGATATTTGTGGAGTATTTGCTTATGGATACTTTCTCTTGATTTGGAGATGTCATTTTGGAGTAATAAATAATTGGTTGATGCATTTACTTGTGATGTATTCGAATATCATTATGGTTATTACATGGAATGTATATTGTTAGGGTCTCTATGTGTTATTTTATACTGAATATTTTTCTATGAAATATTGGCAATACTATTGTACGCATTACCATTTTAAGACTTGTGTGACAATCCCTTTAATGATTCTTCATGAGAAGCTCTCCTCAATGACTTTGTTCCATCATAAAACAATAACTAGGGATGAAACTAAGGTTTTTCATTATCCTTTACTCCATTCTAGGGTTTGATTCTTCATAAGTAAATCTCCCTCTAGAATCCACCCATGATCAAGTATTGGCCTTCCCACATTGGTTATCACAGCATAAATTTTCCATAAAACCTAACCTCTCTCCCCTCTCTTAAATTTTTTGTCCTTTAAGGCAAGCTACTAGGCTAGGGTTAGGGCTGAAATTCAACTAGGGTGCATGTGTTTGCTTCTGGAAGGGTTTCACATGTGGTTGGTAACAAATTGAAACCTCAAAATCATCCTTTTCCCATGGACATTTCTTTTGTTTTAGGGCTGATGTCACAAGCACTAGGCAACTTTTGACTTAGATAAATACTAATCTAGCCCTACACTTCAACTTGGGGCTTGTTGAAAGCTTTTTATCACTAAAATTGATCATATTCATCTATGCAATCCTTTTCTTGGCCATTGTGTACCTAGATTCCTGTTAAAATTTCCTATTTACAAACCCTAGGTTACTCATGCTCTAGATATGCCTTTTGGAGGGTAACTCTTACCTTATCCATGATAGTTTAAGCCATGCCCTTAAGTTGAGTACATATCCTTAGCCTATCCTTACCACCTCTAAGCCTTAGAATTGACTATTCAGTAGGTGACCTACATAGGGAAGCCTCCCTCATGGTGAATATCCACTAAAGAGTAGGAGGTGGTGGCTACAGTGATAGTTGGCCACACCTCATAATGTTGTCACTTGGTATAGCCCTTGTCTTGTGAGTTCCTTCACAAGAGATGCTATATTTTGAGGCAATAGGTACAACAAACACTCTATGTATAATAGGGGATGTGATGAGTTTCTCAAATTTGAAAACTTGACTTAGCAATGGTTTAAAAACTTCAAGTTTCAAAAATAAAATTTTGAAACGACTTCTTTTTAAGTTATTTTTATAGTTTTTTCCTTCTTTCCAAATTCTCTTTCATTTGTTTTCTCTAGTATTCTTCTCTTCAAAGTAAAAGGAGAGACCAATGGCTTCCATTTAATTTAAAAAATTATCTTTAGAAAACTAAACAAATCCATTGAAAGATTTTGCATCTAACATTTAAATCTTTTCTCAAATCGGTCCAAACAAATATTAGAGAAAAGAAATGTGGCAACAAAAGATCAAAACTTCATTGCATTCATTTCTAAATGCCTTTGGCATATATTTTGTTAGACCTAATTATTACCAGTTTTTTTAGTTAGGTAGTAGATTCTTTTGTAGTTTTAACACTGTATAAATTTAAAAACAATTAATTATATATATATATATATGAACTAAAATTAGCACAACCATAATTACCATTCTAATGATCTTTCTAGAGGGTTCACTTATAGTTTCTTTTGGTGTATATAATCATGTATCTTCAAAAAATTCAATGAAGTTCCAATTAGAGATCCAAATCTTTATTATGTTCTTTATGGTATTCTTGTTAATTATTTTGTGAGTGTTGAAGTTTGGTTTCCTCCTTTGACCATGAAAGTGGTAAGACCAAGCTATCGAAGGAAGCCAAAGCAAGTTAGAGGAAAATAAACTAGCCAGGTAAGTCAAAGAATCAAAATAAATTGAGGATTTTCAAGCTACCGCTATTCTGTAGAATTGCCTATTGTTTGAACAGCCACTATTGAAAGAAAATTGAGAAGACACCTTCATCAACTATCGAACAGTGGCCTTTGTGTATTAAGGAACCATCTCTAGCAACAATAGTCAAGCTCATTTACACACAGAATATACAGTAGCATATGCGGATGGCAGACATAATTAGTAGAGGACAATTTTGTAAGCTACGGCCATAAGCTGTCATCACTATACATTGTAAGCCACCATCGTAGTCATTGCGAGGAAAAATATGTGTATGGTGTATCTGGAGGAAGAGGGTCACAAGTTGTAGCCATTATATTGAGTGAAATTTGGTAGATAGGAATTTTCTCTAGCCACAAAATAAGCTATTGTAAGCCACCATCAAAGTGAACATTTGTAGGGTACTCTTAAAAAGTGGCCGGGATTTTGAAGATAAAGACCATAGGAAAGCTGAAGCTAAATTAGAAATGAAAAGGTATGCAGAATATATAGTTTGGAACATTGAAGAAAAACTTGGGTTACATAAAGCTGAGAACAATAGCATGCAGAGGTAAAACAATTTTTTGGATTGATCTAAGTAGGCAAGGGAGGTCATAATTAATTAAGTGCTAGACACAATTACTCCCATTTAGCTAATAGATTTATTACTCCCGTGTTAGAGCGAAAAAACTCTATTATGTTGTGTATGGTGTTCTACTAAATTATTTTGTGAGTGTTGAAGTTTGGTTTCATCCTCTGTCCTTCAGATTTTGGTTCATCAAAATTGAGATGGCAAATGCTATTCTATAGGCTACGCTTTCAATGAGAAATGCGGCCTTCTAAAATCCAAATTAGCAACCGGTTAATGGCACCTTTCAACAGTAGACACCCGTAGACTTTATTTCTCCGTGCTAAAACTCTTTTATTTCTCCGTGCAGATACCGTTTATGCTAAAAAGCAGTAGTCGTTGTAACCAACGCGAGCGGTTTTATTTCTCTCTGCAAAAACTACAACGAAGCAGACATTCTAACAAGGTAAAATACACGTTGATCATACACACTTAGACCACTGAATTCAGAGAGCATCCCTCCAGGGGAACCATTAAATACCACTTTGGTGTCGCAGAGCACCCACAGTTCCTATGCTTTCTTCAGCAGCCTGTTCCTGTTCTTAGAAAATGTAAACTGCCAACGAACAGAACCTTTCGTCCAACAAAATGGGTATTTTTAAAAGCAAAATTATAATTTTATTATGCGATCGTGATTATTTTGTTATCTGTATGTCGCGATTATTATTGATTGATATTTATACCAACTATTTAATTTATACGTCTAGATTTAAATTTTTTATTGATTGATATTTATAACATCTATTTAATTTATATGTCTAGATTTAAATTTTTTTAGGATGGTTCCGCTATGACAATTTTGGATTGTTCTACTTTATATAACTCCAATAGCATAATTTAAACATAATTTATGATTTATAAATAGAAGTTATTTGAGAAGATGATGACGACGACTTCTGCGTGGCAAAGCATAAACAACTCATTTGCTTTTTTCAACAAACTGTTTGGACGCGTGGAGAAAGTCAATTGCCGATTTGAGGCGTTATCGATCCTCCTTAACTCAATCCTTCGGCGGCCCATTGCGTATTATGTACTCACTATAATCCACAGACGGATGATGTACTTGTTAGGTCTAAGGAAACCCTAGCTCTTGTATCGACGGCAGAGTGATCTGCCTGCTTGCGGTTCCCTTGAACGGGAGAGGGAGATATGATGAAATCTCCTATAACAAGAGATGAGACCGACAAACATGATTTCATTTCATTTTTCAGAGAGAGAATTTACAGCGAGAGAGGGGCAGAGGGGTTGTGGTTGAGGCTGTTTCTAGTGACAATTCCATCCTGTTGCTTAGTTTTAATGTTTATTTTTAACTGAAAGTGGGCCTCAGAATCTACTTAAAATTGCAAGGAATTTAGATCCCGTCTCCACCCCTCTCTACGGATCATCACTCTCTCTCATTGGAAAACTAGCAATACCTTATTGTTATTTCGTTGCGCTTGAAAAGAACTTTTAGATCTTTTAATTCATAAGTTAGCAATACATTAAACTAGCTAATCCTTAGTGTTATTTCCTTGCACTTGTAAGGAACTTTTAGATCTTTTAATTCATAAATAGTTTAGCCAATGTATAATGTCAACAAAGTAATATGATATGGGTTTTGGTATCATAATAAATGATCCAAAAAATAATGTGGTGTAAAATAGAATCACACCTGATTAATCTAGCTTACTATTCAGCTCTTTTTGAATTGCTTTTTATGAATATATTAATCTTCTATTTTAGTATAATTATTTATTTATTTTTATTTAGAGAATTAGGTTTAATTTTTTTTATATGGAAGTATTTAGGTTATTTTTGGTTCAAGAATTAAAATATTTTATGGAGAATATTTCCTCCATTTTAGTATAATTTTATGGAAGATTAGGCTTGAAATTATTTCATATGGGAATATTTTGGTTATTTCTTGTTCAAGAATTAAAATATCTTATCAAGAAAATTTTTTTCTCGTTTCTCATTTTGTGAATTTCATATTCTAAACCATTGTAATGATTTTTTTTTAGAAACCTTTTAGGTTGAATTAATAAGTGAAAATTCACTTATTGCTATATGAATCTTCTTAGAATATAAAAAAGTCTTTTATGAAATTTAATATGATGAAAATATTCCTCTTTATCTAAAACCATATGCCCCCAATCACTCTAGGATGGATCATATTCTACATATTCACTATATATATATATATATGTTTTGGACCTTAGATTCTTTATACTATTTTCAATAAGTAATATTAAATGAATTTCACATGTGATACAACTGAGCATGGGACCTTCTCTCCATAACAAGTCATGATGATTCTAATGAAATACCCTATTTTTTTTTTTTTTTTACCCTATTCTATTAGTAATATTCAATGCTAGAGACTTAATATTCTTAAGGGGAGGAGATAGGGAGAATGTAATGTGCCTCTTGACAGTTGCATTTTTTCTTCTTCTCTGTATATATATATATATATATTTCCATTTTCTCTACATTACCTCATGCTCACTATTGGACACATGGCATCTAAATCCAAGCATTATTGACCACAATGGAAAAGAGTTGTTGTCAAGGTCTTATCCTTAACTCTTATTAAGGGTAGTCATTTCAATGTATAAGGAAAAAGATTGGTAATAAACTTTTTTTTTTCAACTTTGTACCTTATTACTTCCAAAATAAATATAATTTCTCACCTAGCCAAAATCCCACCCATTAAGTTGTTGTTTTGAATACCCCTTTAGCTCTATATAAACATGGAATACTGTTTTCACTTTTTGTCATGAACCACTAGGCCATTCATGGCGCTTCTTCCTCTTTCCTCAAGTCCTTTTAGGTCGTATTGCATAGTCCCTTATCAACATGTCAACAATCAGATTAGGCTTTTTTATGGGTTTACAAGTGGACAAACTGGATGAAAAGCCCTGATTGGATGATGATAATGACTTTTAGAACCTTTTTGGAGGATAGACTATCCCATAAGATACGTCATTTTTCATTGTGCATAGTTGGCATATGGTTTCCTTACAATGGTCGCGTTTTGACCCCTCCATTTCCTCCTTCTTGAGAAACTTCATTATTCAAACCATGTTGAGACTAATTTATAACATGAATTAAGGTAACCCAATAATACCCTACTAGTCTTTCTATTGTTCTATTGATATAGCTCTTTCTTAAATTAGGATCTTTTGATTTGGGGTTTCAACATACTTATCATTATTATATCTATGGTGGATGTAGGTCTTCAAAAGAAACCCCATATTAATAGGGGCTCTGGTACTAATTTTCTTGGCATTCCATAATCCTTGTCTATGGGTTCTACGTATAATTTCTCTAGAGACTCAAAATTTTCTCCGCTAGTAAGAGTAATTCACCCCCTTTTCACTACTTATTTTTATCTTGGAGGATGATATCTCCTTTTATATTTGTGTCTAAACTCATAATTACTAGGATGGTTTATACAATTGTAGGAAATAATAAACATTTTGTGCTCCAAATTCAATTACAGTTGTAACAACCCTAGTGAAAATTCCATGTAATAAAAGTAAACAAAGGCAAAATAATAACCACGGATGATGGGAGACTTATTCCAATTTGAATGTTGGGCAGAATCCTAGTGATGGGGATCACTTGTGATTGTTTATGGCTAAGGAAATTGGCAAAGGCAATGACTAAGGCTTTGGAAAAGAAAAATTGAATTTTTGGCACAATTATTTATGGAAATAATGAAAATTAGGAGAAAAGGGAGGTAAAGGTCACAAGTTGCATGTGGGGAGAAAATTGAAGGAAAATAATAGAAAATAAAGGCCTCATTCATAAAAAGGCTTTAGAGGATCAGTTGGTAACCTTTTTTCAGTTCAGTTTTGGATCTCTCTCATTATCCTCTCTCTCTATCTCATACTCTTGGAGACTTAGAGTTTTCTTGGAGCACTCTTTGTGGGTATGGCATATTTGGATTTTTGGAGCAAGAAGGAAAAGGAAGAGAAGGAAAACACAAGAAGGCATCGAAAGCAACAACTACATCAGATTTTCTTGCAGGTACCACATTGCATTTATGTTTCCTTTACTAGTTTTGGCATGCATGACACATGCATGTGGTTTCTTGGTTGTGATCTGTCATTGGCATGGAGGATTGCTTGGATTGAAAGTAAATTGCCTAGCCTTGCCATTTCCTGGATAGCCATGGTGATTATGGGTTTACTTTCATTGTTTTTTTTGGTTGGTTCTCATGTTTCCTTAGCTTAGGTTGAGTTATTAGTTCCTGGAATCCCTGGTTGGACAAACACTTTGGAAGCCCTATAATAGCTTGGGTTGAGTTACTAGTTTTGGAAGCCTTGGTTGGAAAAATTCTCTAGAAGCCCTTGGTGGGTTGAGTTACTAGTCCTAGAAGCCTTGGTTGGACAAATGCTGTGGAAGCCTGGTGACAGCTGTGGGTTGATTTACTAGTCCTGAAAGCCTTGGTTCGAACAAATGCTTTGGAAGCCCTCAAAGGATTAGATGGATACCAATCTGATGATGGTTTTGTGATGTCTGCCCATGAGGTGGAATCACTATTTGATGGGTTGAGGTGGATGGCCTATGGAAGCCCTGAATGAGTTTTGATTGATGTGTTATATGAGATCCCACATTCATGCTTGGAATATGGCATGGGGGTGAATGGTTGAAGAGATATTTGGCTCAACCATTCTACGGTTGGGTGGAATGTGGAAGTCCCATCCCAGGTTTGGATTTTGCATCATCAATGAAAGTTTATTTCTCCTTGTATTTCTATGAGAATTTTGATGGATTGTATGTGGTCTATATGACTGTACTTTCATGAGTATTTATGCTACTAATATGCTGGTTATGTATGTGTTTTATGACAACATCCATGAGTGGCTCTCATCATGTTTTTACTTGTAATTGACTGATCAATGTATCTATGACCTAATGGATGGAATGACAGTTAATTTGTTGAGGCATCAATGGTTCTTAGCGATTCTCAACTAAGTATGAGACCCCTATGCTTAGAACTGTTAATTACACCTGTAGATTACACATTTGCAATATGTTTGACAAAATGTCTGTCATGGCTAGTAGGGGTCCAGCCAAGGTATTGAACAAGAATTTGCTTTAGTATTGTTATTTCCATTTATTTTATTGATATGAAGAGATGGTTCAATTCTGGGCAGTGACCTGGGTTCTGGGCCTAAAAAAGTGGCTCAAATCTCAAAGTCTCTAGTATATCACTGACATATTTGGTCTTTGGCCAGTGACAAGAAAGTATGTGAGAGAAACTTTGGGTTGTAACTTGTTGGTCACACTCACGCCTATAGCATAGGAGCGGCTAAGCCTTAAATTGTACAAAAGCTTAGTGGGACCCGAAGGCATGCTGTCTAAAGTATTGGATTGGTTCCTTAGGGTCCTATAGTTGATGATTAATGTTGTATTGTGTGTTTCCAACGATTCCACTTCCTTAACATGACTTAGGAGGTTGAATCATATTATAGTGGCCTATCGTCGCATGTTTACCTCGACTAGATGGTTGCTTAGGTAGATGTGGGAGGAGGGTGTTACAGAGTGGTATAAGAGCATGATTCACCCCTCAAACTAGATGAGCTATGTGTTAGTCATGCATGCATGTCAGTTGCATGTGTGTCTCTCACAGTTGCATTCCCTGTGCTTGTTGCATTTGCATGATGTTGTTCATGGTTGTAGTGATGTCGCCATGTGAAATTTGAGGTGTTATTATGGAATGCATGGTTGTGAGTGTATGATTGGTTACATGTCGATTCATGTCACTTACATGTATCGTTGTAGTATGCTTGGTTACATTCTTGCATTTTTGGTTACATTCTTGTATGCTTGGTTATGTGTATCATTCTTGGAGGTTTGATTTCAAGTATTGTTCATTCATGCTTGGTCATATGTGTTTATGCATATGTGTGGATGGTTATGAATCGCTTATGCATGTTCATGTTTGCATGTGGTCAAGTGTACACTGATATACTGGTGGTTTTCATGCATGAGGTTGTGGTGTGTGTTGTTGTTGATGTCATGCATTGATGACTGGACCCTAGCTAGAATGACGATTGAATAGTCATATGCTTATGTTTTATGTTTCTATATGCTGTCATGATTATGTTATACATGTATCACACTGATTTTTTGATATTGCAAACAAGGTATCCTCTGCGAGCTATATTAAGGTACATTGGTTTATTTTGATTTGGTTTAGCTGACATGATATACCTTGCAGGAAGAAATATCAAATGGATAGTAAGATGGTTGACTACAAAGATTCTCCCTATGAATCTGAAGAGAAGTATGGTGTTGGGAACCATTCCGATTTGGAAGTTACACTGAGAAGCTTAAAGGAAGAATTAAGGAGTTGTAAGGTAGATAATGACAAAATCATACAGTCACAGGAGAAACAAGTAGAGGTAAATGAAGTAATACTTTAGAGTTTGTCATATTTGTAGCGATAATAACCATGTCGGATCAGCTATGAGTAGGAGGATAGAACTAATGGGGCATATGGTAGTCGGTCGCATGGTGGTGACAGATAAGATAAAGATGACATAATCAGAGATGACAGATGGTTGGACACTTCGGATAGGAGAAGGGATAGACACAGGTATGATTCTAGTTCTAATTCAAATAAGTACCATGCTTGTCGTCGAATCATCGTTATAGGAGGAGTGATAGGGGATACTTACTAGATGAGTTTAAGAAAGAAAAGCCACCAAATTTTTTATGGAGAGATGAAGAAACCATAGGATGGAGAGGAATGGTTTCTTGGCATGCAGAAATTCTCCAGGTTGCATGACTATTTAGAGAACATGAGAGCTAGAGTGGCTAAATTCAGCCTTAAAGGTAAAGCAAAGATTTGGTGGGAAGATGTGAAGAATGTCAAATGTATTCATGAGAAGGATTTGACTTGGAGTGAGTTGGAGTGGCTATTCAAGAAGAAGTACTTGTCAGAGAGATACTTTGATGACAGAGCAAAAGAATTTTATGAGCTAAAGATGGGTTCCATCATCCATGACAAATGATGAGTACACTAGTAGGTTCTTGGAGTTACTAAGGTATGTGCCTTATCTCACAAAGGAAAATGCCAATATTCAAAGGTTCATTAGTGGGTTATCAGTTGCATTTAAAGATAGAATTGAGTTCGATGAGCCTATATCATTGGAGGAGGCCATTTAGAAGTTAAGGCATTTCTATGAACAATCGAAGCGTAGAATTGAGACTAAGCCAAACTGGAAAGGTAACGAAAAGAACAAAGGCAAATGGGACAAAAAGAGAGAAATATCTCAGGATACAGGTAACAAGGCAAATGTCACACCACCTAAGAAGTTTAATGAATCAAATAGAGGAGAGAGATTCTATTATGAAACCAGCTCAAGAAAAGATAGAAAAGATAGATCAACGCCTTAGAATTCAGCCTCTTCGAGGCGGCAACCTCCTTTAACATTACATAAATGAACAATTCTTGGATGATACCAATGAAAAATTACCTCCTTTCTATATATAGAAGTCTAAGGGGTCAAAACATAATCAAGAGCTGACATAACAATAATAATGTAAGGGCACAATAATAATAATAGTGGGCTTCTATGGGGCACAATAGTAACAATATGGGCACTACATGGTACTGGTAATATAATAAGTGGGTTTCTAATAACATAACGGGTTACACTAGTAGTATAGGGCCCTAACATGCCCCTCTCCTTCAAAAGAGTTGTCCTCAAAAACTTGAGAGTCCTTGAGCTTCTGTATAGATTCTTATCCTCCCATGTGAAATCTTCAGCAGGTAAGTTCTTCCACTTGGATGAGATACCTGAAAATGATCGGATTTCGTAGCTATCGGGTTCTGTTTCTGTGACTGCTCCAGGTTCCAATATGGTTTTTCCTTCCTCTTCAATTTCTGGCAATATTGTTTGAATTAGGATCTTTTGCAACTTTTGAATAAGTGGCCATACTTTTTCGTCCTTCTTCCATTCATCCCTTGCTTCGTTTATCCAATCTGGTTGGATAATAGAATAGCACAAAATAATGCTTCCACATCCTCATCCTTGAAGAGTCTTCCCATCCGGTAAGGTCGCCATTTTTTAAGTGCATGTAGTATTGCCAACATTTCCTTCTCATAAATAGATTGCTTGAGATGTAGTAGTAAAAATACCCAATCACCTACATCAAATTTTTTTTCACTATGATGTTGATGTACCTATTGTTTCATTTGTTTTTGCACCAAAGTGGCGCTATCCTTTAAAAGTTGGAGAACTTGCTGTTGATGCTCAATGTGATCTTCCACTGCTTGAACCTTTTTCTTCTTGATATGTCCTTCTATATCTAGAGTTTGAGGAGTGGTAATTTCTTCCAATCCTTTACAAGATATGGTCAGATTCATTTCTTGATGCTCGATGTGATCTTTCACTTCTTGAACATTTTTCTTCTTGATATGCCCTTCTATCTTGATAGTTTGAGGAGTGGTAATTCCGACCAATGAATTACAAGATATGGTTGGATTCATTTCTTCTTTCTCAATGTGATTTTTCACTTCTTGCACCTTTTTCTTCTTGATATGTCCTTCTATCTTGAGAGTTTGAGGAGTGGTAATTCTTGCCAATGCTTTACAAGATATGGTCTGATTCCTTTCTTCTTTCTCTGGGATGGGGTCCTGGTGTATATCCTCTTGTTTTGATGGTTCTTGATACTTTTCTTCCTCCTCTTCATATTCTATGTAAAATAATTTCTTCTCAGCACACTTATGACCTTTAGTGCATTTGCTATCACAATTGTAACAAAGACCTTTTTCTCTTTTTTCTTCCAACTGTTGTTGTGTAACCCTTGTAGGTTGTGGAAGGCTAGGAGAAACAACACTTCCATCTTTATAGTTGTGAGGGTATGCTTCCCGGTTTCCATAATTTTGCTTTCCACTATGTCACAAAGCCCTTTTACTCTTTCCAATTATTGTGGTGTTGCTCTAAAGAAGTGTTGCTCTTTGTATCCTCATAATGTGCTATCATTTCCTCTGTGAAAATTGACCACGTAACAGGTTGTTTACAAGAAAAAAGCCCTTCATATCATAAAAATGATCTGGTTCTAAATATGAAGATTCAATACATACCTTTTGTAACAGTGGTACACCATGTAGATCAAAATATTGCTCCATCTGAAGTATCCAATTTACCGGATCCTTGCCATCAAACTTCCTCATCTTGCTTTTTCTTGATTTTAGAAGCTTGATATTGAAACGACTGTAACTCTATACTGTCGGATCTTTAAGTTCTAAACTTGTGACCTACAGTAGCCCTCTGTGTCCTCTTTCCAATGCCACCAGTCTCATCAAAATTGGATTCTTCAAGGAAGAGTTATGCGAAATCTCCCACAGTGACTTGATTATAGACTAGTTTAGTAGAGAGAAATTGTACGATGTGCCACGAGTCACTTTTTCGACCTTTAGCTCTGAAAAATATATAGAAGAAACTACAGTCCATCCTCTTTCTACACCTTCTTATGGAATTTCAATCCAATGCTCAGATAAAAAGTTATGACAATTTTTCCCAGGTCACCTGTTTGGAATGTAATTCAGGAGTCTGCAAAAAGACCAACTTCCTCAGATCATATCTCCGTAAATATAGCGCAAAAAGCTCTGAAATTTGGATTCGAGATTTAGCACGATGTCTTCTCAAATGGGTTTTTTTTTCAACTTTTTAAACATCACAGAAATAAAGTTATAGCGAAAATGCCACGATGACCTGTTTGGAGTAGCGAAACCCTAGAATCCAAAGCTCTGATACCAAATGTTATGAAACAAGCTCAAGAAAAGATAGAAAAGATAGATCAGCCTTATTATCACCTTCGAGGGCGAAACCCCTTACATTACATAATGAATAATTCTTGGATAATACAAATGAAAAGATGTCCTTTCTATATATAGGAGTCTAAGGGGTCATAACATAATCAGAACTGACATAACAATAATAATGTAAGGGCACAATAATAACAATAGTGGGCTTCTATGGGGCACAATAGTAACAATATGGGCACTACATGGGTACATTAATATGATAAGTGGGTTGTACTAATAACAATAAGGGGTTACACTAGTAGTATAGGGGCCTAACAGATTCCGATAAGGAGAACAAAATAAGGAGACAGGCTGGAAGCCTATAGAGTGTTGGATTTGTGGCAATGATCATCGCAAGAGAGATTTCCCATAGAATCAAGGTGCTAGACCTCAAATATACAACATGCAGGAGGCACATACTATTGGGGATGTTGGTTAAAGTATTCTGTGTATCTATGAAAAATTGGATAACAAACAGGCAACGAATCAAGCATCTATCATTGAGATATATTGGAAGCTTTGTGATCAAGTTATTTCTATTTTGATTGAACCTAGATCTAATTATAGCTATGTTAGTCCTGACTTGATGGAAAAGTGTGGTTTGAGTAAAGGATTACATCCAAAGTCTTGGTTAGTATAATTGGCTATAGGTACAAAGGTACTAGTTCATCATTGGGTAAGATCTTGTGCATTTGATTTGAATGGTATGCCTACCACAACACATTTGAATATATTACCATTAGGTTCATACAATATGTTGTTGGGCATGGACTGGTTGTATCTTCATAGAAACTAGGTAGACTGTTATGATAAAGACATTGAGTGTGTTGATGTAAATGGAGAACCAAGAGTCTTATAGGGTAAGAAGAAAGCTACACCAGTTAGGATGGTGACAACTATGCTAGCAAAGCATAGTCGCAGGAAAGGGTGCAAGTTATTTGTAGTGCACATTTCTAGTGAGGGTAAGGATGTTGAGGGTATACATGTGTTGAATAGATACCTATTTCTACAACAGTTCAAGGATGTATTTCCTAAGGACATTATAGACTTGCCACCTCACAGGGTGGTAGAATATTCTATTGAGTTAGTGCTAGGGGCGGCTCCAACATCAAAAGCACCTTACCGGATGAGCACAACTGAGTTGGTTGAGTTAAAATTGCAGCTGAAGGAAATGTTGGAGAAGGGATACATTATGCCAAGTATATCACCATGGGCTGCACCGGTATTGTTCATAAGAAAGAAAGATGGAACACTCAAATTATGCATTGATTACAGGAAGTTGAACAAAGTGACTATCAAGAACAGGTACCCTTTTTCGAGAATTGGTGACTTATTCGATATGCTGAAGGGAGCAACATTGTTCTTGAAGATCGACTTGAGATCCAGATACCATCAGGTATGCATTAAAGAGGAGGACATTTACAAGATTGCGTTCCAGACCATATATGGGCATTATGAGTTTGTTGTTGTTCCATTTGGCTTAACTAATGCTCCATCTACATTCATGTTCTTGATGAATATTGTGTTACGTCCATATTTGGATAAGTTTGTTATTATGTTCATTGATGATATACTCGTATATTTTAAAAATGAGGAAGAACATGTCGACCATTTAGAAATAGGGTTGAGGTTGTTGAGAGAGAATTAGTTGTATGCTAAGCTCAACAAGTGTAGTTTCTTTCAAACTAAGGTACACTACTTGGGGAATGTTGTCTCCAAAGAGGGTATTGCAATAGATCCAGAGAATATAAGTGCCATCATGTAGTGGGTATCTCCTAAGTGTGTGGATGAGGTGAGATATTTCATGGGTTTGGAAACCTACTATAGGAGGTTCATCATGAACTTCTTGCAGATTCCTTATCCTATCACATCATTGCAAAGGAAAGTTAAGAAGTTTGAATGGACTAAGGAGTGTGAGACTATCCTTGAGCAAATTAAGCAGTTGTTGACACATGAAACAATGCTATAGATTGCAGATCCGGAAAAAAAATTTGTTGTATGAACAAATGCTTGAAAGAGAGGACTTGGTGGAGTCCTTATGTAGGATGGAAAAGTGGTATGCTATGAGTCCTAGAAACTAAATGAGTACGAGCAGAACTACATGACACATGATCTTGAGTTGGCAACGATCATACATGTATTGAAGACATGGAGACACTATCTTCTTGGAAGAAGGTTTGTACTTATGAGTTATCACATTGGGTTGAGGTATTTGTTTGACCACCTGAATTTGAATGCCATGCGGGCTAGATAGTTGGCCACGATTAACAATTTTGAGTTCAAGATCAGGTACATTAAAGGTAAAGATAACATGGTGGTATATGCTCTCAGCATATGGGTATAGGTAAATCACTTAACAACTATGAGCTCCTATGGGATAGGATCTTACAGGCAGGGTAACGGGATATTAGGTATATGGAGATTGTGCACATGTTACAGTAGGATGCTGGTATAGGTACATGTATAGGTGGCAGTATAGGTACATATACAAGTACAAGTGTAGGTGCAAAAGGTATGGATTATTGTCTTACAACTAATGGGTTGGTTAAGTTTCAAGACATGATATATGTATTAGATAACAACAAGCTCAAGAAGGTGATATTGAGGGAGTTTCATGTGAAACCTTATTCAGGTCACCAAGGTTATCAGAAGACATTAACTGGAGTGAAGAAATTTTATTATTGGCCAAATTTGGAGAGGGATGTAATAGAGTTTGTGGCTATATGTTTCAATTATCAGCGAGTGAAAGCAGAATGTAAACATCCAGGTGGACTGCTACAATCAATTGTGATTCCAGAGTGGAAATGGGAAGTCATTTCCATGGACTTCATCACATGGTTTCCGAAGACAACGAGACAACATGATTCCATTATGGATATTGTGGAAATGTTGATGAAGATTGCACGTTTCATTTTGGTGAAGTCTACTTTCTCAGCTAGCATTGTAGCACAAGTATTCACCCTGAGATGTGGTTACACTGCATGGTGTTCTGAAAAAGATTATGTCAGACAAGGATGCGAAGTTCACTTCCAAGTTTTCGAAGGAGTTATTTGCAGGTTTGGGCACAAAGTTTTTCTTTAGAATAACTTATCATCCGAAGACATATGGACAGACAGAGAGGGTCAATAGAATATTAGAGGACATGTTGAGGATGTATGTGATGCATCAACAAAGGAAGTTGGAAGAGTACCTCCCTTTGGTAGAGTTTGCATACAACAAAAATTATCAAGAGTCATTGAGGATGAGTCCTTTTGAGGCATTGTCTGGGAAGAGTTGTAACACTCTTATCAGTTGGAGTGATCCGATTAGCAAGGTATTGATTAGACCATATATGTTGGTAGACATGTAACAGGAAATGTAGGTGATCAAGAATAATCTAAAGGCAACACAGGATAGGAAGAAGAGTTATGAAAATAGGAATAGGTTGTTCAAGGAGTTGTAGGTTGGGGAACATGTGTACTTTTGCATCAAACCAAAGAAGAGCTCCTCACGGATTGGATCTTGTGCCAAGTTGGCACCATGATTTTGTGGACCCTTCAGTATCATTGAGAGGATTGGACCAGTAGCCTATCAACTAGCACTGCCTCGAACAATGAAAATCCATGTATCTTTTCTTAAGAATTATGTTAAGGATGTTGATCATGTGATTGATTGGTCTATATTGAAGGTGGAACTAGATGGACAATTCCAGCTGGAGCCTCAGTCTATATTACAGAAAAAGGTGCTCATGCTCTGGAACCAAGCAATCGAGCAAGTTAAGGTGCAGTGGAAGCACTTTGGGCCCAATGAAGCTACATGGGATATGGCAGATCAGATGCGAGCTATGTATCCTTCCTTGTTTACTGGTTGAGGAAGAGCAGTTTTGGCTTGGTGTTTTTATGTGATTTTGGTATATGTTGTGGTATATGCTTTGATATATGATTTGATGATGTTGTTTTATGTACATATGTATATGGATGTAAATACCACCATGAGATAAGTTATGAAGCTCCACTATGCGGTATGTTGTTATGATGTCATGTTATTATGTTGGTTTGTTTTCAAATAGGGTGATCATTGTAAATACTACAGTGAAGTAAGTTATAAAGCTCCATCGATAGTATTTATGTTTCTTACAACATTTTTTTGGTTATAGGTGTTGTTGAACACCAAGGACAGTGTTCCCCCAAGAGGGAGGGTTTTGTAACAACCCTGATGAAAATTCCATGTAATAAAAGTAAATAAAGGCAAAATAATAACCATGAATAATGGGGCACTTATTCCAAGATGAATGTTGGGAGGAATCCTAGTGATGGGGATAACTTGTGATTTTTTATGGCTAAGGAAATTGGCAAAGGCAATGGCTAAGGATTTGGAAAGGCAAAATGGTATTTTTGGCACAGTTATTTATGAAAATAATGGAAATTAGGAGAAAAGGGAGGTGAAGGTCATAGGTTTCATCTGAGGAGGAAATTGAAGGAAAATAAAGGAAAATGAAGAAAATAGAGGCCTCATTCATAAAAAGGCTTCAGAGGATCAATTGGTAACCTTTTTTCAGTTCAATTTTGGAGCTCTCTCATTATTCTCTCTCTCTCCCTCTCATACTATTGGAGACTTAGAGTTTGCTTTGAGCACTCTTGGTTGGTGTGGCATACTTGGATTTTTGGAGAAAGAAGCAAAAGGAAGAGTAGGATAGCGCAAGAAGGCATCGAGATCAACAACTACATCATATTTTCTTGTAGGTTTGCATGTATGTTTCCTTCACTAGTTTTGGCATGCATGACACATGCATGTGGTTTCTTGGTTGTGATCTATCATTGGCATGCATGATTTCCTGAATTGAGAGTGGATTGGCTAGCCTTACCATTTCCTAGATAGCCATGGTGATTGTGGGTTTACCTTCATTGTTTGTTTTTAGTTGGTTCTCATGTTTCCCTAGCTTGGGTTGAGTTATTAGTTCTTGGAAGCCCTAGTTGGACAAATGCTCTGGAATCCCTATAACAACCTGGGTTCAGTTGCTAGTCTCGGAAGCCTTGGTTGGAAAAATTATTTGGAAGCCCTTGGTGGGTTGAGTTACTAGTCCTAGAAGCCTTGGTTGGAAAAATGCTCTGGAAGCTTGGTGGCACTTGTGGGTTGAGTTCCTAGTCCTGGAAGCCTTGGTTGGAACAAACTCTTTGGAAGCCCTAGAAGGCTTGGATGGAGACCAATATGATGATGGTTCTGTGATGTTCGACTGTGAGGTGGAAGCACTGTTTGATGGGTTGAGGTGGATGGCCTTTGGAAGCCATGGTTGAGTTTTTATTGATGTGTTCTATGAGATCCCATGTTCATGCTTGGAATATGGCATGGGGGTGAATGGCTGAAGAGAGATTTGGCTCAGCTATTCTACGGTCGGGTGGAATGTGGAAGTCCCATCCTAGGTTTGGATTTTTCATCATTAATGAAAGGTTATTTCTCCTTGTATTTCTATGAAAATTTTGATGGCTTGTATGTGGTCTATATGGTTGTACTTTCATGAGTATTTCTACTGCTATTATGCTAGTTTTGTATGTGTTTTATGAAAACAAACATGAGTGGCTCTCATAATGTCTTTACATGTAATTGAATGATAAATGTATCTATTACCTAATGAATGGAATGGAAGTTGATGTGTTGAGGCATCAATGGTTCTTCGTGATTCTCAGCTAAGTATGAGACCCATATGCTCAGAATTGTTAATTACACCTTTAGATTACACATTTGTAATATGTTTGACAAAATGCCTATCATGGCTAGTAGGGGTCCAATCAAGGTCTTGAAAAAGTATTTTCTTTAATACTGTCATTTCCATGTCATTTTATTGATTTGAAGAGATGGTTCAATTATGGGCATTGACTTGGGCTCTGGGCCTGAAAAAGTGGCTCAGATATCTGGCATAACACTGATAATTTTGTTCTCTAGTCATTGGTAGGAAAGCTCGTGAGAGTGACTTTGGGTTGTTGATCACACTCATGCCTATAGCGTGGGAGAAACTAAGCCTTAAATTGTCCAAAAACTCAGTGGGACACCAAGGCAAGTTGTCTAAAGTATTGGATTGGTTCATGAGGGTCCTGTAGCTAATGATTAATGTCTGTATGGCGTGTTTCCATTGGGTCCACTTCCTTAACATAACTTAGGAGGTCAAATCATATCATAGTGGCCTCTCGTCGCATGTTTATCCCAGCTGGCCGGTTGCTTGGGCAGATGTGGGAGGAGAGTGTTACAAGGGTTTGCCCTAAAGACAGATGTATGCAACCATTCTCCTTCTATTTTTTTTTCTCCAACCAAAATATGGTAAATTTACTTCCTCCATTCAATAGGTTTTTTCCTTCATTTGTGTCTTATGGCACCCCTTTTTCACTCCCCTCTTTCCTGATTTCTCTAATATGTAGATTACTAATTTTGGAATTTGTTTAAAATGTCGAGGATTTCACATTGCCTCCTTGGATGAAGTCGACACCCTTGGGTCACTCTTTTCTCAACAACAGGGTAACAACCATGCTTAGGGAACATTTATTTACCCAATATTATCACATTTTTTTTTGTCCCTTATGTGGTTGTCAGGGTCTTAGTCCCCTTTTTTTGTTCCTATTATATTGTCTTTAGAGTATATGATTGAAGCAATTTATTATTGGTTCAATATCATAGTTTTGTTGAGATCTAGAAGTTTTTATTTATTTATGAGTATTATTTTTAGACCCTTTCACCTAGGTATGTTGGCCAAGGAAATTTCGTGGGATTTCTACTTAGATGGGTCACCTCAAATTTTGGCTATAAGTGTTAAGGGAGGATGCATATAATTTTGAGTGTAACATCCTTTAGACCAAAAAGGTGCAATTTGGAAATAACAATGATTGTTTTTCTTTTAATTTGTTTTCCTTCTCTACTTCAGATTACATTGTCTCATTCTAGGTTATATTATCTAATTAATATTAAAAGTGACCCTTAACATGGGATAACCTTAGCTCTGGATCAAGTTCATGTCCTAACTGCATTAATTTGGTGGCTAATTCTCATTCTATTTTTTCACAATTAACTTGTTTATGGTGGCCTTGCAATCTCCCAAAAGGTATGCTTCTTTGAAATTTTTTCAGTTAGAGATAATTCTATTTGTAGCCCATAACATTAACTAATGTTTTTTTACAAATAATTTCCTTTGTTTATTATGTTAGGTTTTCATTATAACTCATGGTCCTAGAATTCTCTTCAGTAGTAGGATCTTCTCCTCCAGTTATGGGATAACATGACAACAAATCACTAGATTTCTAAACTACATGTGCTTAATTAACACCAGAGATGCTACAGTTTTTTTCACAACCACAACAACTTATTTCAATGTTTGTCCTTTAGAGCAAATGTATGCTTAGGCTTGAGTCATGCCATTAGGATTTGTACTTTTACTTTACATTTTATTGTTTCTAGTTACACATATATGAATATTATGCCTTTCACTAGTCGTTTTGGATAAAATAAAATTATTCTTAAATGGAATAATCCAAATTTATTTTTATTTTTAATAGTTTAACACAATAATTATGTTTATTGTATTCATTTATTTGTTTCCTTAACTACCACAAATATTGAAAGATAATGACTTTTCCTAACATATTCATAATAATTTTGTTAAAAATAGTCAGTTTTGACATATTGGGTCCCTAACACCATTATATGCATATAATCATACTAAAAAAGTTAGCATGTGGTTAGCCTATATGGTATCCTTTTGTTCTTTGATTTATCTTGTCATGCATATATATTTATCTTCTTCATAAATATGGTTTTGAATGTTCTTTAAACACATTCAATTCTCTTATCTGAATACCAGATATCCTCAATACCCTATAAAATATTAGTTTCCATTTCCCCCTTCCAATTGATATTTAGGTTATTACTTAGGTTAGCTCAGACTACCACCTATAAATTAATGGTGTGTGCACCAACTTAAGCATTTTACCTATCAAACTAATATTGCATGTACTTGGAATATTTAGGTTAGGATTATTTTTCTGTATCCTACAATACCCTATTTAGTTCAATACATATAATATCACTTTGCCTTCCACTGTTACTATATTAACCCATGTGTACTTTCTTTCCTTTTTAAAGATCTTATTCCATTTTCATTTGTACTCTTTTATCAAAAATACCCTATAAATAATTATACTCTCTTCGTAATAAATATGCTTGGTATCATATGAATATTGCCTCCATTTTAGTATTCCTCTTGTTTCTATTGAAAATTAATGTGTGTGTGTTCTTGCGTATTTTCTGCAATGTTCATCTTTATTTTTTGATTAGTCCATATACCACAACATATATTAGAACTCATTAGCACTAATACTCAACTTACATTCAACAAATTTGAGTGTTCATAATTTAAATACATAGCAGTTCATGGATAAAATTATAGTAACTAATAACTATAGTGAACTTAAATACCCTTTTAAACTATATATAGTAGGAATTCCTGTTTAACATATGCTATTTTCTAAGTGTTCAAAAAAATTATAAACATTTGGTATGATATAGAGATGCATCTTTATCCTGACCCTTATACATTATATTCATCATACACATATTTGAACTAGACTTTATCCATACAAATATTGAATAATAACAACAAAACCAATTACTTATATGAATAATAGTGTTTGGGGAATACTAGGGAAACCAACACGTTCCACCGAACCAACAAATTGCACTCCCAACAACTGCCCCTAAGCTTGGTCTTCTCCTTATTTCTCCCTAATTGTCTAAACCCCCCAACTTTTTTCACTTAGTGGTATTTATTAATTTCCTTCAGTGCATATTTTTAGTAGAGTCCCACTTTTAAGGTGTGCACACCCTTTTCTTTACCAAGATTTTCTTTTTTTCAAATATGAAAAATCTTTCCTTTTTTAATTATAAGCATGCATTTCTCCCTAACATTACTTATCCTTAGTATAACATATATCTATAGTTATTATTATCCTTATATCCCCATCCATCATTATGTTTCTCTTAAGTTATGTTGTTTTTTGGAGGTAGTTGTTCTCCTTGAAATCTTGGAGAATTGGGGAAGTTTACAACTATGGCCTCTATCACTTTCCACTTTTCTATCCATAACTTGGACTTAACCATTTAAAAATTTCCTAGAAAACAAAGAAGTCCAAAATACTCGTGCTGTTTCCCATAATATTCACAAGTGATTTTTTTAGTATTATTATAAAATTTATTTACATAAGTCAACCAAACTTAGCCTTGCGCTCGTCACTAATGTTTACAAATTCAATATTTACAAGTAACATAAGGAAATGAGTGCAAGAAAACAAATTCAATAGGGGCATTACATCTTGCTCCCCTTAAATTAAACACCATCCTCAATGTTTCCTCTTCTTTCATCACTTATGAAAAGTTAAGGAGATGCTTCCCACATTTTCTCTTCCATCTCCTTGGTGGCTTACTGAGGGATGGATTGCTTCCATTTCACTTTAATTTTGGTGATGGCTCAATTCTAGAGTAAAGTTCACTCCTACTTAAATTTTGTATTCATTACCATCATGTCCTTATTCTTGCTAAGTAAACATTGTCAATTTTCATTCATGCACCCAACAAGGGTCAACAACATTAGTGTAAGCACATCAACAATGGTAGTTAATAGTAATATGTCACGTGTACACTTACCCAATGTATATTCCATGTGACATGAAATCCATTAAATGAATTCACTTCGTAACTCAAAACATGGAAAATGACAACTCCATTTTCATACCATTCACACAACGATCATAATATTTTGAAGGATTAATTACTTACCTTGCTACTTATGATAGCTCACAACTAATGATTAGTCACATTAGATAGCATCATTATTCCTTTATCTTTATTTAACATCCCTCAGATAGTCATACAATACACACACATACCCACACACACACACACCTATCTTTACTTATTGTATCACTATCTATTCAGTCCAAATAGATTGAGCCATGTCCATATTATTTTTCCTATCACTATCTTTTATCCCCTTATTTCCATTTATTTTATGCATAGGGTTTGAATAGGGTCTTGTACTTATAGTTCGGTTTCTTATTTAGCTCTCCTTCCAGAGTTCTTTTTCTTTCCTTCCTCGAACCAAAAAAACCATCACAACCAAACCATAAAAGGAAAATATAAAAAAATGATAATAACATCACATGGAAATAATATGAAGCAACATGTTAACAAACAAAAGAAACGAGAAATTTATACCAACAAAGACATGCAAATAATTCCTACTACACCTCATCTATTAATTCCCAACAAACTCACTCCCTTGAGTTCCCATCTCTTCCTACATCATAGGTGGTAGGTTCAGATGTATGGAGGTTGCATGCACTTTTCTTTCATCCAATAGATTTGAGTTGTTTTACCCTTATACTTATGTGCATATCAGTTGTCTCAACACACATTGTGTTAGTACAATTGTCCTAAACACGATCATTTCCTCCATGCAATATCATAAGCACATACTCATATCATGCACTTAATCAAGCATTCAAACAATACTTCAAATGTGCCTATAGTTAAAGGGTCATATTAAATGCCTTTTATATCTAGATAATACCACTTGTATAAACATCTTATTAGTTCACTCACAACATGCATATCAATATGCATAGATGTCACTTTTTTCATTCTATCATCAACACCTTATTTTCCCTAGCCTTGATTCCTTAAGACTACAAGTAGAAATTTCCTTAGCCTCCCAACTGGGTTTTCAACCTACTCCTAGTTACATTTTTACAATTACCCATAATTGTTCATCTATATCATGTTACGGCAATTGACTCAAAGTCTTTATGAATGCATGCCATTTATGATATGCACCTAGAATATCATTATTTAATATTTATTTGGTGGACATGTATTTCTAAATTATTCATTTCTTGTATTTTTATGATCCCTATGTTATCATTCATTAGTTTATGGAAACTTCTCACACATTAAAGAATAATATTAAATTAGCAATATCTATGTTAGGAGTTCCCCCCTCATCGTTATGGTTGTATCACTTAGCCATAAATTGTTTTGCAATTACACTCACATACTCTACAAAATCTCATCAACATCTTGCCTATTTATCTTCTTGCATCATTAGTATAAAATTTTAATTATAAGAGCTATAATTAACAGATATTTCAGCTGGTTAATTTTTTTTGACACTATTGGGTCTAGACAAACTTAGCTCTTTCCTTTTGCAAATATGTTATAGGATAGGCCAATTTAGAGAAGCTCCAATGATTTTACGGCAATAGATTGTAATCCCCATAAAGGATATGATGTTTGATACATCATCAAGAATTCCAATTAAGGATTTATTTGATATTTTTAGGATCTACTACAATTTATTCTTTGGATAGTACATGCCTTGAGTATTGAATTTGACCCGATAAAACCGATAGTTACTAAATTTGGCATAAATTTGTTATTTTATGAGTATTTGAAACACTATTCTTATGTGTTGTTCATGCTCTTCTAGTGTCTTGGAAAAAACCAAGATGTCATAAATGAAAATCAATACATATTCTAAAAGTACCATCTTTCTTTCTCACAAATAGTATTAATGCTCCCCAAGTGAGACACTTGGCCTAATATATCACTTATCCAATAGCTCCTAAAGTTGCATTTTAAGTTCCATCAACTCTGGTACACTCATTTTATAGGGCTCACTTAAAACTAGCGTGTCTACAGGTACCTACTCAATAGTAAAATCAATCTCTCTTTTGAGTGGTAAAGTATGAATTTTATCTGTAAAACATCCTTGAAATCTTGCACCATCGTAAAGCCATCAATATTGACTTCCTTTTCTTGTGACAAGATTTCCACCTATATTACAAAAAATTTACAACCCATTCAACTCAATAGGATGGTTCTTAACCAAGACGATAATCTTCCTTTTATACTAGTTGCTAATTGTACAAACCATGTAAATTTTATTTTTCCATCATTATTATTGGGGTTAAATCCATCATCAATTTCATTTAAATTTTAGTGTCTCATGATGCTTTACACACTTGGTTATTTTTGAGAATAATTTTTGTCCCAGTCATGAAATATTGTGATATTCTATCCCTACCTACCAACACCTTGATGTTTTTGAAACAAAAATGTTAAACTAGTAATTATTGTGCAACATATAGTTACCTATTTTTGCAATTCCCTTTCTCTTTGAAATTACAACTGACCATGCACTATGCCATTATTATTAGCTTATTCATGTGTGGGTTGTACTAGGAAATTCCCATCGTACAATCAAAAGTTCTAAACCTTATGAAATTTAAGCTACATTAAATCAATCATGTGATTCCTTAATCAAGGAGGTCAAGATGATTTCCCTGGGAATTCCCAAAAGATGGAAAATTCCATAAGCATCTAAGTATTAAAAAAATGTTACAACCTTCAAAATTTCTTCATATGGAATTAATTCTTATTTCAATTTCTATTCTAGTGATTCTTACCATGATTCTTAAATTAAGAATATTTAGACTCTTTATTCCACTTTAAAAATATGTCTTTTTCTTATTTTTCCAAGATTTGGAATTTTCGTTCTTTTTCTTATATTGTTGGTAACATATTATGGTCTTCCTAATAACTTCATTCGTGGTATTTTAGTTTTCATACTCAATTTCCTCTTTGAATAAATAGGGATGACAACTAATGAATCATTGAATTTTAGTTATCTCCTCACAAATGTATGTTACATATCGTAGAAGATGGGAGAATTTAGTAACTAGTTCATAAATGGTCATATGACCAAGATTTAATTCATCGAAATATTTATCTTTATTATCAAAACACACACACACACACATTTTCCTAGATATTTTTCTTTGATATGATTTTGAAAGTATTCCCAACTAATAGTTTTATCCTCCATATTATGCAAAGTCCTAATCTCTTTCCACCAAAGGGATGCCTTGTTTTGCAATTGATAGTGACTAATCTAAATTTTAAATTACCAGAATACTCATACACATAAAATATTTTTTCACATTTAATAGCCATGCCCCCACTACTTCTTATGATTCACCATCAAATGTCAGAGGTCTAAATTTTTAAACTCTCCTTGTAGTTCTACCTTTTGATTCTTCCCTTGACTAGGTACTATTAGTGAGAATTTTGATTGAATTATCTTCATTTTCCTCTTAATATTCATGTCTAATGGCCTCACCCTCATCTATGCTCTCTAGAATTTTCCTTTTGTAGGACTCCTCCTTATCCTCATCTTCTATAATTGGTCCTACTATATTTAGATGTGCATTTTTAGTTAAACTTTTAATGAAACTTTCTTGCTTAGCACTGTATTTCAATAGTTTTTCATTATATGCTTTAATATTGATTAATCCAGTTCAACCTTTCATAATATATAATAGTTCTACTATATGTGGTGATGGGTCATCACTTAGCTTCACCCAGAGGTGTTCTTGTCCATGAGAAAGTCTTGTAGATGGTTCCACGATTACTGTTCTTTACTTTACTCCTTACAATCTAAAACAATATTTACTCTGCTCAATTCTAGTTGGGATATAGCTCATAGGCCTTGGCGTTATGACCTACAACTTTGATACCACATATAATTTACCTCTACTTCACGCTGGAATTTTTGTTTATATGTGCTTCTATTTTCTCCACACTTGGACCTATGGCATCTAACTCCAAGAATTGTTGACCATATTACTATGGAAAATATTTGTTATCAAGGTCTTAGTAATTTCCATTAACAAGAGTTAAGGAAAATGTTTGTAATAAAATTTCATTTTTGAACTTTTTACCTTATTATTCCACAATAGCTACAATTTCTCACATAGCCACCCTACTACTTGCTAGGTTGTTGTTGTGGATACCCCTTTGGATCTATATAAACTTGGATTACCTTTTTCACTTACACTCATGAACCATTGGGCCATTCATGGTGGTTATTCCTCTTTTCTCATGTCATTTTAGGGCTAGGTATTGCGTGGTCTGTTATCAACATATCAACAAGAAGATTATATTTTTTTATAGATTTACAAGTGGAATACCTTGCTAAAACGCCTTGATTAGGTGGCAAACACGATTTTTAAACCTTGGGGGTGGACATACTATCCCCCTAGCTTTATCATGTGTCATTGTGGAAGGGTGGCATCCAATTTCCTTGCGCAGGTTTAGGTTTTACCATTCACTTTTACCATCCTAAGAAACTTCAGTATTTGAATATTGCTCAGATTAGTTTCTACCATGACTTCATGTAACCCAATGAGGCCTTGCTAGTATCTTTGTTACATTATTGGTGGATCCTTTTATTAAATTATAATATTTTGATATGGGTTTTTAAAATACTTATTTTTGATATATCTCTGGTGCATGAAAGTCTTCAAAATAAACCACATATTAACATGGGTTCAATGCTTAATTTGATTGGTGTTCTATAATCCTTGTCTACAGCTTCTATGTGCAATTTATCGAGACACTCGAGTGCTATTGCCCTAGTAATAGTAACCCACCCCCCATTTTACTACTAGGTTTTGCCCTGAAAAGGATTTTCCTTGTTTATTTGTGTCTAAACTCCTAACTGATAAGAGGGTTTAGACAATGGAAGGAAATAATAAACATTTTGTTCTCCAAATTTAGTTATAGTTTCCCCTAGAGAGAAAATTGTGGTAACCATTCTCCTTCTAAGGGGTTTTTCTCTAACAATAATTACATATATTTACTTCCTCTATTTAACATAGATTTTCCTTTATTTTTTCCTTATGACATTTCTTTTTCATTCCACTCTTTCCTAATTCATCTATTCTGTAAACTACTAGCACTAGAATTTGTTTAAAATGTTGAGGTTTTCCCTAGCATCCTTGGATAAAGTCGACACCCATTGGTTCACTCTTCTCTCAATGTTAGGGTATCTCATTGTTCATGTTAGATTGTGTTGAAGCTATTTGATTGAAAGCATTTCTTATTTGTTCAATATCATAGTTTTGTTGAGATTTAGAAGTTGTTGTCCATTTGAGGGTTATTCTTAGACCCTTTCACTTGGGTATGCATACGAAGGAAATTTCTTGGGATCTGGTGGGTTGCCTCAAATTATGGCAATAATTATGAAGAGAGGTTGCATATATTTTTTATTGTAACATCCACGTAACCATTAATACACGACTTGACACTAAGAGGTATTGTTTATCTTTTAGTTTGTTTTCCTTCTTTACTTCAGATTACCCCATGTCGTTATAGATGCTATTATCTATTTAATATTAAAATTAACCCTTAACTTAGGATACCCTCATGGCTGAAAGAAGGTCATGTCCCTACTGCATTAATTAGGTGGCTAATTCTCCTTTCTAGTTTCTTCATAGTTAACTTGTTTATGATGTCCTTGGAATCTCCAAAAACGTAATATTCTTTATAAAGTTTTAATTAGAGACAATTGTATTTGTAGCTCATAATTTTAACTAATGTTTTAAAAACATATATTTTCCTTATCTTATTGTGCCAAGTTTTCACTATAACTCCTAGTCCTAGAATTCCCTTGAGGAGCAGAATTCCTCCTCGAGGTAGGAAATATTGTAATACTAGATCAATGGATTTTTGAAGTACAGGTTGTTAGTTAATGCGAGATGATATTGTTAGTTTGCCATAGACAAAATGACTTGTTTGAATGTTTTTGGTTGAGAAAAACTATATGCTTAGGCCCAAGTCACACCATTTGGATTTGTTCTTTTACTAGTTCATGTTACTTTTGCTGGTTACATTTATCTCGAGAGTAGGCATTTTGCTACTCGTTTTAGAGATAATAAAATTATTCTCAAATGAATGAATATCATTCTCCTTTTATATATTGTTATTTTCTATAGTTTAACACAATAATTATGTTTATTGTATTCATTTGTTTGATTCCTTAACGTCCATATCTATTTCAAGCTAATAAGTTTGTCTAGCATATGCATAGTAATTTTGTTAAAAATACTCAATTTTGAGATATTGGTTTCCCAACCCCACTATATATAAGTATTCATATTAGAAAATTTAGCATGTGTTTAACTTCTATGTTGTTGTTGTCTTCTTTGATTTATCTTCTCATGCATGTTTATTTTTCTTCTTTAGAAATATGGTTCAAAATGTTCTTTAAATGTATTCATTTTTCTTTTTTGAATATTAGATATCCTCAATACCCTATAAAATCTTAGTTTGTATTTCTCCCTATGACCTGATATCTAGGTTACCACTTAGGTTAGCTCATACTACCTTATGTAACTCAGTTGTGCATGCACCTAATTAAGTGATTTACCTACAAAACTAAGATTGCATGTACCTAAAACATTGAGAATAGGTTTATTTTTATATATCCTACAATGCCCTATTTACTTTAATACATATAATAACTCTTTTCCTTCCACTATTACTATAATAACCCATGTGTTTTTCTTTCCCCTTGCAAGATATATATCTATCTATCTATCTATCTATATATAATATATATATATATATATATATATATATATAATATATATATATATATATATATATATATATATATATATATATAGATAAGCATTTATTAAATATTTAACTTCATTCTTTGATTAGTATGTATACCACAAAATATATTAGAACTCATTAGCACTCATACTCAACTTGTTTCTAGCAACTTCATGCCTTCATAAATTAAATACACTAGTTCATCGTTATAATTCTTGTAACCAATAACTATAGTGAACTTATTTAACTGTTAATCTAGGAGGGCAGGGACAAATTCCCTCTATTGGACAACACTGCTTATCAAGAAAGACCCCTCCTAGCCCTTGGAAGAGTTTATTTTGGGTAGGAAAATTTTTTTTTTAATATGGAAATCCACATGTGCACAAAAGGATAGGTCAACCTAACAACAAAATTGGATACCCTTGGATGGCTATAAATACAAATCAAATGACCCTCATTTGGAGATACACAATCATTCTTATTTCTTTATTTTTGGCTCGCACATGTGTGAAGTTGGTTTGCATAGGTCCGAAATTGTAGGGTCTAAATCTTGCACACATGATAAGGGTTTTTGGCTCTGAACCACAGGCATATCACATAAGATTTTCAGTTGCAGCTACACACCTGCAAGCCTATGCCTGCAGTTGGAGGGTTTCAACCACACAGATTGGAAACTAGGGTTTTATTTTTACAGTTAACCACAGTTGAACATAGAATGGAATGTTATCTCTGATCAATATTGTTGCTGGACTCATATCTTGGATATTGTTTGGTTGATTTTGATGTATAGTGTTATGGATAAAGAATTGGATTATTTTTCTCTCCCTTTGTTGAAACATTCAATGAAAATATAATAATAAGAAGAATTTTAAAGGGTATTCCCCCTTATTGGATTTTTCGCTAGTCTCTGACCAATCCTGGTGTATCTGTGTGTGGATGTTTTTCTTCTATTTTTCCTTTATGTTCGATTGCATTGATGACAATATTGTTATTTCTATATAATTACATGTGTTGTTGAATAATTTTATGATTTTGTGGGATGAATTCAATTTGTAAATAATGAAATTCAATTATCTAAAGCAAAAAATAATATAGCCCTAAGAAAAATTAACAAGGAATACGAGTCAGGCTAAAGAAAGGTAATTGAGATCACCTTGATGAGAGCAAGAGAAAATGGAGGAGACCTAAAAGAATACTAGAGTTTGAAGGAAACCATACAAAATCTAGTTATTAGGGTTTGATGGATATCAAGAGGTTAATGTTTGGATGAAACCCTATAATATGATAAAGGATTGGGTTATGAAGTATTGAAACCCTAGCATGATCAATGAAGAGTTGTTCTAGCACTTGTGATAGATTTAGTATAATATTAGTTGGGCTATTCTCATTAAGGCCTTGGTTGTTGATGAAATCAATGGAAATATGGAAGAAAACATTGTTATGTGATTCTTGAAGTGTGGTTCCAGAGGGAGTTGATCACCTCTCATTAAAGATAAGTACCCTTTAGATTTACGTTACTTCTTTTTATTTCTATTCTTGTTTATATTTATTGATTTGATTATTTATTAATCTTCCAGCATGAATATTTGAGTATATGTAAATACTTCTAACCTCTAGATAAGATGTGATAAGCAAATCCTTCTTGAGGATCATCTCAAGTGCAAGAAAACAAAGCTAGTGCAAGTAGAAAAGAGTTGGTGTTACCTGATGAAAATATTTCAAAGTGGCATCCATAAATTATAATATGAAAGTTACACAACTACCAACGCTAAATAGTAACTACACGTTACAAAGGTATTTGAATGTTACAAGGTATGCATAGTACATTGTTTTAGTACTATATCTGCAATATTGGATGGCAAGGTAAGCCCTAAGATATAAAGAGAATATAACCTTCCTAAATGACTCATGTATGCATATGAATGTAAGTTTGATATCTAGTAGATGTGATATATTGGCACACTTGATATTTAGCAAGTATCTTACATTTTCAGACATGACGAATTTCCTAGATGCATTGATTTTCATATATTGTGACTTAATACTATTGTTTATTCTTGTGATAAGTATGTTAACCTTGATGATAAAAGTGTAACAATAAGATTGATGCTCATGATCTTCTTGGTGACCTTGGTAATGTTTTGATAAGCTTAGTAAATTTGACAATGTGACAAAAAAGGATGACTTGACTTAATAATGGTTGAAGATACACTTTAGCTACCCTAATTATATGATACTAATATTTGATGACAAGTTCGTATGTGACAATGAAGCAGTTGATGATGATTTGTTATGACTATGATGAATATATGTTTTAGGACCTAATATAGTTTGACTCTGTGACTTGACAATGTTGTTGATGCATGACAATATTACGGTAGATAGGTTGATGTTTTGAATAATGATGACTGAAGTGGTTCCCCATTCATAGGGAGAAAATATTAATAATATTTTAACACCTATTATTATCTGAAAAGAATACATTTGACTGTTGATGGAGAATTGCAACCATGAACAAACATTTGATGTTGTGGAAAACGTTTTGGCAAAATTTGAACTAAGCAATGAAGGTTTCTCCTAGTCCAAGCCCCAGCCATTGGGAGAAAGGCTTAAGGGTGCATTTATAGGCCTACCAACAACACAGAAGAAGGCCTATGGGTGTAGTTGAGCCTATAGGATACAAAAACATAAAGTCTTATGCACGAGACTAGGAGTGCACCAAGAATATGATAGTCCTATAGTCATGGAGTAGATGGTAGAGAGTTATATGAATATAGAAGTTTTACCTAATGTTTGAATTATTACAAAGAATATGAATGTCCTCACTATTCTTGTGTTTGCAAAAGAATAAAATATGCATATATTATGTTATTTGTCTTGAGTTGATCATTGGAGCTAGTATATCATAGTATTTGGGAAAAATTACAATGGTTTGACAAGATTTAACTTATTGGCTTGAATTTATATAGATGAGTAGAAATGGAATTTTGAGATGATGCTTGAAAGTTCATAAATATGTTTTGGCTTATGGATTGATTGAATTCACAATGATAATAATTAAGGGTTTTAATCATATTTGATACTTGAAATGGTGATTTGCCTTGACGAGGCATGACAATATAGGCAGAATGACTCTCAATGATTAAATTTAGTATTTAGTATTGATTATGTATTGGCATCATTGACATTGCCACATCGATTGAAGTGTAAACAATTGTGATTTAAATCTCACAATGAATGGATGAAACTTATATGACACATCCTTGATGTATAATGATAGAAATAATTCATATCATGATTATGTGGATGGCTTGATGAAGTTTGGTATTACTTGATGATAGTTGCTAACAGGATAAATAGATAAATATTATGTTTGCAGAAAGCATTCTATGGTTTGAAGAAAGCTTCCTAAGCCTGACATGTCCACATTGACAGTTACCCAATGAAGCCTAGAATATGTGCCGATTCGAACCTCTACTTCAAAATTGGTCCAAGGTATGCCTTTGAACTTGGTTTTATTTCCTAATAATCTATTCTTGATAGATAATGAGCCTTTCATGACCAAAGTAAGAGGGTGTTGGCCTCTAAAGTTCGAGATGAGGAATCTTGGCATGATGAATTACTTTATGAAGTTTGGAAAAGAAAAATATATCGTGAAGCTATTGGAGAAGATTTTGGAAAGTGGAAATGCAAATCCTTGGACACACCGATGGAATTGAATTTCAAGAAGTTATGTAGAGATATTGTTGATCCTTACTATGAAATCGATAGTTGATTAAGGCATTGATGTTCCTTGTAACATCCATTTAGATATATGTTTTGTAGAGAACAACCTGAGCCAATTCATGATTGAGAGGCTTCATACACAATAGGTTGCTTCCAAACACATTTTTTTTTATATATTCACATTCCGATGATCAATCTTGGTATGAGATATACTTCTAGATATGTACAACTACATAAATACAAGGTTGGAAATAATTATTGAAAGAAATAACACATCTAGGTGTTGCTTTAACTTGGGATCTGCCATGAGATTTTGATGAGTAGGAATAGAATCCCATAGCTTTGAGGATGGATGAAGTTGAGTATATTGTTGCTAGCATGGCTAGTTGTGGGGATGTTTCATTGAAGCATCTCTTTGGAGAGATACATGAGTAGGTTCTGGATATGACGTTGATACATTCCGACATTAAAGAGTGGGATTTGATTAGCATAAAATCTCATATATTACTAAGACTAAGATATCTTCATGCATTGAGACAACACTGCTATATGAGACAAGCTTAAGCATGTGGTTTCTACCACCTTGAGATGGAGAAAGGAAGCATGAGGTATCCTTTTGTGATATATTTTTATTCTAACATAATATTTGACTTGATGAACTACATGACTAGGTAAATCAGAGGATAGCTACTCTTGGTAATGTATGAGGTAGGGTGACTGAACTCTTCAGTGAATTATTTAAGCTGGTATCAAATATGAGCATGTTTATGTGTTTCTGATCAATATAGAGCAACATGGATTGATGAATGTGACTCTCTTAGGTAAGGGTATGGGCTGATCGAAGACACTAAACTAGCTCTTCCGCCCTGTCTGAGCTCATAGGGTGAGGAATTGAGCCGGAGATCTCCCGAGGTAGGGGTAACTCTCGAAAATAGGATAGTTGTGATCCTTACATCACTATAAGTGGTATCTTGCCCATTTTCTAGAAACAGGATGGCTGGGATCCTTTCCACATGGTAAGTAGCATCCCACCTATTGTCATATTTGTGTTGTGACAAATTATACATTTATTGGCATCCTACCCATAAGTTGGGCTTGTTGGGATTGTTCCTCCCCATCTGACAAATGGGTTGAGGTGAATTGGGAGAGTTACAATCCTTACCATTCATGGTAAGTTGTATCCTTCCAAAGTGACATGGGATAGTTGCAATCCTTACCTCTTGGTAAATAGTATCCTGCCTAAGTGAGTAGATGAAGATGTTCTACCACCTGACTCTTGTAACAACCCTGGTTAAAATGCATGTAAAAAAAAATATAAGACTAAGGTCATGGGAAATGAATTCCAAGATGAATTTTGGGAAAAAAATCCTAGTAGGTGTTCATTTAAGTTATTATGGCCAAGGAATTTGGAAAAGGAAATGGAAAAGGATTTGAAAAGACATGTGACACTAATTGGCATTTTAGTTATGAAGATAATGGAAAATACGAGAAAAGAAAGGTGAAGAGTCACAGGTTGCATTTGAGGAGGAAAGCGAAGGAAAATAATGGAAATTGAAGAAAATAGAGGCCTCATTGATAAAAAGGTTTATGATGATGAGTTCATAGACTTTTTGTCAGTTCAGTTTTGGAGCTCTCTCTCTATCACTCTTGGACACTTAGAGTTTTCTTGGAGCACTCTAACATTGTATCAAGAGAAGAAAAGAAGGTAAGAGGAAGTAAAGATCAAGCAAGGAAGAGTAGGATTAAGTGACTACAATGAGATTCTTTGTAGGTATCGAGTTGCATGTATGATTTCCTTGCTAGTTTTGGAATGCATGGTTATGAATGTGTGTTCTTGGTTCTCTTGTTGTCATTGGCATGGGCTTTTTTAAGTGTGACATTGTTCTTCAGCCTTACCTTGCCATTTCCAGCTAACCATAGTGTGATGGTTTCTCATGTTTTTGGTTGAGCTGGATTGCTTGATGGATTCAAAATTGAGAGAGGTGGTCTCTGAAAGAACGAACACATGGCCTAGTGATCCATGAATCAGACTGTGGATTATGGTAAAGCCTTGGCCTTGTAACCCCTGAACTAGATAGTGGGTTATCGTAATGCCAATTTTTTGTTACCTCGACGGGCCTAGGAATCCTCGATCGGTGAATGGAAGGATATACGTAAAGTATAGAGGTGGATTCTCTCAATCAGGCCTAGGAATCCTTCGACTGTGAATGGTAGGATATATGGTAAATCCTGGAGGGTGGAGTCTCGGTTAGGGCCTAGTGATCTGGTGTGGATTATGGTACATAGAGACTAGGAGACATGAAAATTCCTCATGGTGCAGGTGGAGAAATCTAGTGGCATGCATGCTTGTTTAAGGCCTAGTGATCTAGTGGGGATTACGTCAAAGCCTCATTCTATTGATGAGGGGGAGGTGGTGTAGCCTCAGGAAGCCCTGGTTGAGTTTTGGTTATGAGTCCCACATTCATGCTTGGAATATGGTAGAGGGGTCATTGGCTGAAAGAAATATTTGATTCAACCAATCTATGGTTGGGTGGTTCATGGAAGACCCATACCTAGTTGGCTTATGCATTCATTAATAAGAGTTCCTTCTCCTTGATATTTCAAATGTACTGGTTTATATGTGGATTTTATGGTTGTTGTATCCTTGTTATTTCTGTTGTTTATATGATGGTTATGAGGACGCTTTATGACAGTGATGATGTATGCCTCTCATTATGTTTTGATTTGTAAATAAATGATCAATGAGTATATGACCTAATAGATGATAATGCAACTAATGTGATAAGGCAACAATGCATCTTGTCAATTCAAAGAAAAGTATGAGACTCCTATGCTCAGATATATTGTAATGACCTATAGAATGCATATTTGTGACATGTTTGATGAAATGCCTGTCATGGCTAGTAGGAGAAAGTTCAATTATTTGTTCAAGTATGTACTTCAGTACCATTATTTCAATTTTATTTATCATTTCTAAAAGTCTCACGAAGTTCTAGGTAGTGGCTTGAAACCTAGCCCTGAAAAAGTGGCACAAAATCCAGGGTCACAGGATCAAAACTAGCTGAAAAAGACCCTAGTCGCTTGCATAACCTTGCTATGGGAGTGACTAGAGAGTCCCAGTCGCATGAATTCCCATGTCATAGGAGTGGCTAAGGCTCTAGGTTAGTAAAATGTTAAGTTTCCACATGGGTTCATCACCTGGAAAGGTTGGTTGGCTCCTGGACGTTCTGTAGCATGTGTAGAAGGTTAGATTGGTCATGTTTTATCGGTTCCACTTCCTTAACTATATATGGGGAGTTGAATTAGATCGTAGTAGCCTCTCGTCACATGTTTACCCCAGTAGACTGGTTAACTTGGGTAAATGTGGGAGGAAGGATTTAGAGAGTGGTATTAGAGTATGGTTCAACACTTGGATTGGATGGGTGGAATGTGTTTGTCATGCAAGCTTGTAGGATGTATATGTGTTTGTTATATATGCATGGTGTTAGTCATTGTTACACTTGTGTAACCATGTAGGAATTAATGATGTTGTTGTTGGGATGTGCTTGTCATGCATACATGTCGGTTGTATATGCGTTTGTTATGCATGTTAGTGTTTATAGGTTGTTGTGCATGCATTGTTATGGTTATGGTTATGCATGCATAGTAGGTCAAAGATGAATTTTGAGGTCATTTTATGTATTTTATGGCATTATGATGTTGTTGGTGTGTTATGATGCTGACATGTTGGGTGAGATAGAGAAGGAGATGCATATCATTAGAGCGAGGTTGCAACACTAAACCTCATGGTAAGAGCAGATCGTCATATAGGTTTGTATGTTGGGCACACAGGTATGTGGTTAATGGTTGTTATAAGAATTAGGGTTACTTATATACTTGTCATTTTATTGTTGTTATGGTTACATGTATGATCGATGCCAATTGGTTCATGTAATCATATGCACATGTGTCATATAGTCATGAATGATAGTAACATATAGTTGTATGCATTGTGGTCATTGCTTTTAAGTTCTTGATGTTATATGTATTGTAATAACCTAGATGGGCCTATGAATATGGTTATGGTTACGATATCCAGGTATGATATGACATATTTGTGATATTGTGTTGTACCAATCTAGACTGGTTGTGCATATGTGATTGTTATACATGAATAGTAATGGTTTATGAGCTTATGATGTGAACATGTTAGCTAGTTACTGTTATGGATATCATGACCTTATTTATGTTTGATTTGATGTGTTTTTAAGTTATATCATGCTAATCTAGATTGATTATGTAGACAATATAACCTCCCCTAAGATACATTATGGTATGCATTTGCTTATGTTGTCTACTTAGTGAATGTTTGATTATGTCATCTATTTAAAGTGAGTGTTTGGTGTTTATTATGTCGTCTATTTGTTGTTTGAATGTTTGGTTAATTTCATGGTATGAGTATGTGTTTATAAGATTGCATGAAGAAACACTCTTTTTTAAGAAGGTTGTACTAACACATATGTGTTGATATAGATGACATGTACTTGAATTTAAGTAGGTGATATTTGTAGCATTATGTATTATGACCAATCAATGTGAGTTGATTGTTGATTATGACATGACTTTTCATATTTGTAAAGGTTTATTTCAAAATAATATACATGATGTCTTGATCTTTAGAACATGTGGTTGACATGTGTGAACAGTTGCAAGGAAACATGCTTGGTATTAGCATGACAAGGTAATAGTTGATGTTTTTATATAGCTAACAAATGGGCAATGTGATAGTACATAGTAGGACTTGATTGCAACAAGATAAAAAAAAGGAACCGTGTAAGAATTCATTTGGCAGTGTTTGGGAACCACAATTCCAAATGAATGGATGCTTTGAATATAGGAAGTCTTATTTATCCTAATCTTCACTAAAATTATGGGGATATGTGCTATATTCATGGACATGTATTTGGCAAGTATAAAATCTAGTGTCTAGTTATAGCTAGATCTGTCAAGTGAATTGGAGTCCCTTGAGAGATGGCACAAATGTATTCAAATACAAGGCAACTTGCTTGGCACAACAAGGTTAGATAGATAGTATATTGTTATATTTGTTTATACACTGATAATTATGTGTTTATGGCAGTATGATGTAGGGGATTGCATGGTAAAAGAGACTACCATGAAATATTAAAAAAGTCTTGGGTTGAGAGAACCCATGGGGTTGAGTCAGGTTGTTTTTTTCTACTTTTGTGCCTTCTATATTTTGTGATTTGTTTGAGCTTGATTTATGGGTTTTTATTGCATTTGGTGCAAGCCATTGCTACTTTGTTTGTGGTGTCATGTTGCTATTGATTTTTCATGGTTTTATTTGTGTTGGTTTTTCTTGTTCTTATCTCTTATGTTTTGGAGGTCTTGGGAGTTAGTTTGGGAAAGAGAAAGTTAATGGAGTTTGGGAAGAGATGAATACAAATCAATTAGTAATGTAAGACTCAGATCAATCCTAATGCATGTATAAGGGCAGTTGAAGGCAAGAGTATGATAATCAGTTGATTGGTTAGGTCCATGGGGATAATGGATGGTGGCAAGACAATAATGAGGAAGGTAACAAGAAAGGTAAAATAAATGGACTTGAGACATCGGATGCCTTAACTATGTTGGGAATGGTTGTTATCAATGGTGTGCATGCATGCACATATAAATGGATTTCTTTTAACCTTGACCTTATGATATTTGGTAATTATGTTGTGATCATGATTATGTTGATGTCTATACATGTATACATATGTCTGTATGCAGTTGCATGATAGGGTCATTAGAGATCATGATTATTTTATGTTGATATTTATATGTATATATGTATGTATTTATGCCATTATCTAACAGGGTCATCAGGGATCATTATTGTGGAGGAAAGATTGCTTATGCAGGTGAATAACATGAAGAGGTTCCTAGCTTATGAGGAATCAAGTGGGAAGAGTAACCCTTGCATATCTATGAGGTCATTATCATGTGGATATAAATTGATATTATATGCTTATACCATTCCTATGTTTATGTTATGGACACACTATTCTAAGGGATACATCAGTGAAATAAAAGCAGTGTGCTTTGTGGCATGATAGGATAAGCATCAATGGCAGAGAGACAATGGAAGAAATGTTTATTGGTAGAGACATTGTGGTCTTAGGATGTGTAGTACTGGTTTTGTGTGCCTGTTGTATATATGGCATGTATGTATATTGCATATGCAGTGCTGGCCATAGATGGTGCTATGTACATGTTGCATATGTAGTACTATGTATATATGTTGTTGTGTGCATGTTGTACATGTGGCACTATGTACATATGGTGTTGTGTGCATGTGGTGTTGTGTACATGTTGTACAAATGGTGTTGTGTGGAGGTGTTTCTATGTATGTACCATTCATGTTTCACTGTGTACACATTATGGAGGTGGTGCCATGTACATGTGATGTTGTTCACATGTTGTGAAAGTGGTGTTGCGTATAGGTGGTACTGTGTACATGTTGTACATATGGTACTGGTGTACATGTCATATTAGGTCGATGTCATAGATGATATGTTGTGGGCATGTGGTACTATGTATGTGCATTGTGTATTCATGGTATCATGATGTGTATTCGTTGTGTTGTACTATGTGTATGTATATGTATTGTGTTTACACTGAATGTAGGTGTATGTATTGCGTTGTGTTGTACACTGGATGTTTGTGTATATATTGTGTTGTGTTGTAAACTGGATGTAGGTGTATGAATTGTGTTGTGTTGTACACCAGGTGTAGGTGTATGTGTTGTGTCGTACACTGGATGTAGGTGTACGTGTTGTGTTGTATGCCGGGTGTAGGTGTATGTATTGTGGTGTTGTATGTCGTATGTGGGTGAATGAATGTCATGTACATTGTGTGTATGTGTACCTGATTGCAGAGAAGCAAAGGGATAGGGTGCTTTCCGGGTGTGGCAACCGATCCAGTGTGTACCTAAAGGACAAAGGATAATGGTAGAAGTGAAGGACTAATTAAAGGATAAGTCTCAATACTTTATTTCAGTTTTACTATGCATGTAATCTATGATTCGATTATATGATGGTTACATGTGATCTATGATTCTTGTTTATGATGATTGCATGTGATTCATGATTTTGATCTATGATGGTTGTATTTTGAGCTAACTCACTTATGTTTAGACATGATGATTTGGTCAAGAGCTGGTTTGGCTTTTTGTGACAGGAAGTGAACATAAGTGAAAGTGTACCTTATTGACAGGCCACTGATGAGGTATGATTTGGATTTATTTCAATTTTTTTGAATCTAATGGCAGTTATGTGCTTGGTACAGAAAAATCTGGAAAATTATCGAGTTGGGTGGTTGAAATTGATTACAAGAATGAGCAGCAACAACAAGAGGAATTGGAATAGGTAACAGTATGTTGGTAAAGCGCTTCAGGAGCAGTGTCATTATGGGAAATTGGTACCAAATAGTGTCCATTGGTTGTTGTGAGCATGTTATGACCGGTATGATGGTTTTGAGGTAGGGATATGCCTTGTTTTTCTGACCTTCCGATGCGAGGAAAACTTGACAAGTGAGTGGTTTCCCAAGGGACTACGTAGCAAAGAAGGGGATGCTCGCGAAACTTGGAAGGTGTGTGACTACATGGAAGGGGGTGACTTGATTTCCCAAGGGACTATGTAGCAAAGAAGGGAAGGCCAGGGATAGATTTTTTTTGGTTATTAGCATTGCCAAATGGAATCAAATTCACATTGGGAGTGTGTCATGGAACAATGAGTCGGTAACTATTAATTGAGAGGACAAGTGGTGCATGATTGTAGCACTAGACATTAGATGAAACTTTGACTTTGGTAGTGGATTCTGGGCTTCCTGGGAAGGAGGTGAATCTTAGTGCTAATTTCAAGGGTGGAGGTGTGAGCCTCTATATTTCCTTTTCGTGGATGTAGGCATTGTATCCTTTTATTTACTGGTTTAGGAAATGTGCATATGTGTATATCATTGTAAATACTGTATCGATCTAGAGTTATAAAGCTCCATGAATAGTATGATTATTTACTGGTTGAAGCAAAAACGTATAAGTATATGTGGATTGTAAATATCGTAATGAGTTGTGTTATAAAGCTCTAGTAAATGACATGTCTATCATGTTTCAATAGGATGTCATTGTAAATACTACAACAAGTTGTGTTATAAAGCTCATGGGAAATATGTTTTTTTTAGCGGTCTTGCTGGTTATAGGTGTTATTGAACACTGCAGATGGTGTTACCCCAAAGGGGAGGGTTCTATAACAACCCTGGTTAAAAATCCATGTAAAAAAAATATAAGACCAAGGTCATGGGACACATATTCCAAGATTAATGTTGGGCAAAACATCCTAGTGGGTGTTGATTTTAGTTATTATGACTAAGGAAATTGGCAAAGCAAATGGAAAAGGCTTTGGAAAGGCATGTGGGATTAATTAGAATTTTATTTATGAAAATAATGGAAAATATGAGAAAAATAAGGTGAAGAGTCACAGGTTTCATGTGAGGAGGAAAAGAAAGAAAATAATGGAAATTGAAGAAAATAGAGACCTCATTGATAAAAAGGCTTCTCAGGATCAGTTCATAGAATTTTTGTTAGTTTTGTTTTGGAGCTCTCTCTCTATTGTCTCTCTCTCACACTCTTGGACACTTAGATTTTTCTTGGATCACTTTAGCATTAGATCAAGAAAAGAGGAAGCAAAGATCAAGCAAGGGAGAGCAAGATCAAGTGGCTACAACAAGATTCTTTGCATGTATCGAGTTGCATGTTTGATTTCCTTTATAGTTTTGGCATGCATGGTTATTCATGTGTGTTTGTAGTTCTCTTACTATCAATATCAAGGGTTTTTCCAGGTGTGACAGTGTTCTTCAACCTTGCTATGACATTTCCGGATAGCCATAGTGTGATGGGTTCTCGTGTTTTTGATTGAGTTGGATTGCTGGATGGATTCAAAATTGAGTGAGGTGGGATTTGAAAAAAATAACACATGGCCTAGTGATCCCTGAATCATATTGTGGATTGGGGTAAAGACTTGGCCTAGTAACCCCTGAAATAAACCATGGGTTGCGGTAAAGCTAGATTTTGTGTTACCTCGGTGGGCCTAGGAATCCTTGACTAATGAATGGAAGGATATACGGTAAAGCCTAGAGGTAGATTCCATCAATCGGGCCTAGGAATCCTTGGCCAATGAATGGAAGGGTATATGGTAAATCCTGGAGGGTGGAGTCTCGGTTATGACCTAGTGGTTCAATGTGGATTGTGGTAAAGACTAGAGACTAGGAGATAGAAAAATTCCTCACGGTGTAGGTGGAAAAATTTAGTGGTATCCATGCTTATTTAGGGCCTAGTGATTTGGTGGGGATTGTGGTAAAGCCTCATTATATTGATGAGGGTGAGGTGGTGTAGCCTTGGGAAGCCTTGGTTGAGTTTTGGTTATGAGTCCCACATTCATGCTTGGAATATGGCACAGGGGTGATTGGCTGAAAAAAAGATTTGGTTCAGCCAATCTATGGTTGGGTGGTTCATGGAAGTCCCATACCTGATTGGCTTATGCATTCATTAATAAGAGTTCCTTCTCCTTGATATTTCATGTGTAAATGAAATGGATTATATGTGGATTTTATGGATGTTTTATCCTTGTTATATCTGTTGTTTATATGTTGGTTATGAGTATGCTTTATGACAATGGTGATTTATGGCTCTCATCATGTTTTGATTTGTAAATGAATGATTAATGAGTATATAACCTAATAGACGATAATGCAGCTAATGTGATATGACTATAATTCTTCCTAGTGATTCTTATATAAGTATGATGCCCATATGCTCATATATGTTGTTATAACCAGTAGAATACATATTTGTGACATGTTTGAAAAATGCATGTCATGGCTAGTAGGGGTCAATTTAATTCTTTGTTCAAGTATTTACTTAAGTACCACTATTTCGATGTTATTTATTAGTTTTGGAAGTATGATGAAGTTTTGGGCAATGGCCAGAGACCTATCCCTGAAAAGAGGCACAAAATATGGGGTCACAGGCTTAGAACTAGTTGAAAAAGGCCCTAGTCGCTTGCATTCCCTTGTTGTGTGAGCGACTAGAGGGTCCCAATCGCATGCATACCCATGTCATGGGAGTGACTGAGGCCATAGGTTAGTAAAATGTTTAGTTGTCTGAGGGGATGGTCACCTAGAAAAGTTGGTTGGTTCCTGTAGGCTCTGTAGCATGTGTAGAAGGTCAGATTGGTTGTATTTTATCGGTTCCACTTCCTTAATTTTACATGGGGGGTTGAATCATATCATAGTAGCCTTTGGTCACATGTTTACTCGAGAAGACCAATTAACTTGCGTAAATGTGGGAGGAGGGTATTACAACTCTTTAAGGTTCTGATGGGAAGATAACTGAACAATAGGAGAGCAGTGATCCTCACCTCTTGGTGGGCAGTTTCCTACCTATTGTTCAACCAATAGGACAATTGTGATCCTTGCCTTTCACTGAGTCGTATCCTGCTTATTGTCTACAAATAGAGGTTTGATCTAGGCTCCTTGATGTGGTTCCAAGTTGAGCAGTGTTCCATGATGTTGTTATGGAATTAACTAAGCTCTATGATGTTAACGTGGGTTGTAGAATTGACTCCCCGTTGATGATATTTTTTGGTTGTAGATTTGGAATCCTCTCTTGGAAATTATTTTAGGTGGTACGTGTGGCTCCTTGATGAATAGAGGGTGGTACCTTGGGCTACCCTCCTATGTCAAATTCTTATTCTTTTAGATTCGAAAGTGTTCAACGTATGAGAAAAGATAATGAGGAGAGCAACGGAAGCAGGAATGATAAAATAAGCATAGATGAGCACAAACGAGTAGATGACCAATAGTGACGACATTTGTTGATGAGATACTTATGATGGGACATATGTTACAACTCGTAATTTCTCCCTAGCTGAGGGGGAGTGTTAATTTGGTAGCTCAAGTACAAATTTCCTCCGTTAGACAACCTTCCTCATGAAGAAAGACCCCTCCTAGCCTTTGGATGAGATTAATTTGGTTAAGAAATGTATTTTTAATATGGAAACCCACATGTGCACAAAAGTACGGGTCCACCAAAAATTGAAATTGGGCACCTGTGGATGGCTAAAATACAAGTCAAGTGACCCTCATTTGGACATCATCAATCATTCTTCTTTCTTTTTTTTTTTACTCACACAGGTTCGAAATTGCAGGGTCCAAAGCTCTCACATGTGATTAGGGTTTTTGGTTCTCAACCACAGGGTTGCCACAAAATATTTTCGGTTGCAACTATGCACATGCCATCCTATGCTTGAGTTGGAGGGTTTTAATAAGAGGCACCTAAACTCTCTCTGTGTGGCTAGAAACTAGAGTTTTTTTACATTTGACTGTAGTTGACCATAAACTGGAATTTTTCTTTGATCAGCACTATTGTTGGACTCATATCTTGAATATTTTTTGGTTTATTTTGCTGGATAGTCTTGTGGATAAAGAATTGGATTATTGGACCCTCTCTTTGCTATAACATTTAATGACAATCTAATAAGAAGAATAATTTGAAAGGGATTTCCCCCTTGTGGGGGTTTTCCCTAGTCTCTGACCAATCTTGGTGTCTCTATGTGTGGAAGCTTTTTTTCTATTGTTCCTTTATGTTCCACTAAATTGATGATGATATTGTTATTTCTATATAATTGCATATGTTACGAAATAATGTTATAATGTTGTGGGGTGAATTCAATGTGTAAATAATGAAATGAAATTATCTAAAGCAAAGAACAATATAGCCCTAAGAAAAATTAACATTAATTACCCTTTTAAACTATATATAGCAGGAATTCGTACTTATTGAATGTGTTTGTCCACACATTCAAAATAATTATAAACATTTGATATTGTATAGAGATGCATCTTTATCCTAAACATCATACATTATATTCATCATACACATTTGAATTATAATTATCCATACAAATTTTGAATAATACCAACACAACCATTTACTTATTTGAATAATAGCCTCTGGGTAATACTAAGGAAACTAGCATGTTCCACCCAACCAATGAGTTTTACTCAAAACTCCCATAATTCTTACACTTCTTCTTATTTCTCCATAATTATCTGAACCCCCCAAATTATTTTGACTTAGTGGTATTTATTAATCTTCTACCCTACAATTTTTTTAGCAGTGTCCTACTTTTATGGTTTTCCCAACTTTTCCATTACCCATTTTTTTCAAAATAGGATTTTTTTTCTCCCTTTTTCGTTATAATCATGCATTTCTCAAAAATTCTTTATGCTCAGTGTAACATCTCTCTCTAGTTAAAGCTTATCCTTATCTAAACACCTAATATAACATTTATCTCAAGTTATATTTTTTCTTGGTGGTAGTCATTCTTCCTAAAATCATGGAGAATTCAAGAAGTTTACAACTATGACCTCTATCAGTTTCCAGTTTTTTGTCCACAAAATTGACTTAACCACTTAACACATTCTTGGAAAACAAAGATCCTAAAATACTCAATTATTTTTTCCCATAATATTCCCAACATAAAAAAATTGATTTATTATTATAATATTTATTCACACAAATCAATGAAACTTAGACTTGGCCACACTACCAATGTTTCAAACTTCAATATTAACAAGTAACACAAGGCAATGAAGTTTACAACAAAACAATTATAGTAGAGGTATTACAGAGAGGAGAGGAGGAGGAGGAGGACAAGGGGATAAGGAATGGATAGGAGGAATAGGGAAGAGGGGGAACATGGCCTACCTTTAGAAATGATGAAGCCACCGACATAAAAAACTAATGTTGTATAATTTCCCATAGGAGGAGAACATATTGGAGAAGGTGGATTTCTATCACATATGATACTCACACTAGATGGAGTTACATATTTTGGGAGAGATGAACCTATATGATCATTTTTGGATTTTTAGTAAGGGGAAACTAAGGATGAGCCCTTGTGGTGGTAACCAACCATGAGATGTTTGACCTCGTGGCACAAAAGGAACTTGAAGGATATCCTCAGGTAGGATATTTATATGTTTTGGGGGAGGGGATAGGTAGAGGAGATGAAGAGGAAGAGGGAGGAGTGGGAACAACCATACCTATAGAAACCATGAAGCCACCAACTTCAGAAGCTAATCTTGTGTAACTGCCCATAGGAGGAGAGATGGATGGAGAAGATGGAGTGTTGGAACACTTGATACTTTCACCAAATTGAGTCACATCCTCAAGGAGAGATGAATCTCTATGAGTAAACAAGGTTTTTCGAAAGGGGGTATTTAAGGATGGGCCATTGCAGTAGAAATCGACCATGAGATGCCTCACTTCATGGAATAGAAAACAATTGAAGTGTATCATTAAGTATTCAATACTTTGTATCAATTTTAAACATTAAAAAAATATTTTTTATATTTTCAAAGAGACCTTCCTTCAAGTGAACTTCAACATGTATCTAAGCCCAAGGATGATAAAGATTAGATTCCCATCTTGGAACAAATCCAATTAATATGCCAATTTTTTTCACAATAACTTTGAGAATTTCTTCATCCCATAGTGAAAGGGGAAAACGTCATATAATAGATCATTTCCTAAAGGAATATATGGGTTTCTTTTGGGGATCAAAATTAACAGACTAGGGCTTAAGAGTGGTCCTTGCAATGCCCTAAGACCAAGGAGCATTGATGATGGAGTTGCAATCCTTATCTAACTTAAATATGAAGGTGAGCCAACCCTCAGGAAGAAAGTGATAGTATGGGAGGTATACAATATGTGGCTTCTAAGAATATAAGAGTCGCCACTCTAAGACTAAGAGATTGACTAGAATTTTGTTCAAATTCCCGCTCAATTTCCTAATTAGGGATTTACCAATCAAATCCAAGATTTTGGAGAGTGGGATTTCCTTCGCCACCACAAAACATGCTTGGTATTGTTTGTGTTGCTAAAAATGTATATTCCTCTTGCCCATGGAATCTTTGGGAATTTGAGCTATCAAGGGAGGTTGGTTAGTAGGAGTAAGAAGAGGTAAAGAGGGACTACAACTCACGTTTAGAGCAAGGAGTGATGTGGGATAGGGATAAGATGATAAACATTTTGTGAATATATGGGAGAGGATTTCCTAGAGGGTTGAAAGAGTGGTCGGCCCTTGCCTCCGTCCCACCCCACCCCAAATTTTCCATGGTAGAAAAAATTAGATAGATTTTAATGATTTACACTGAGAGATAAACATCTACCAAGTTCCAAAGAGTGACCAATGAACAATTCAAAACCAATGGGGGAGAAGACACGTTGGGGCCCACAAGCTATCTGAACTTTAACAAAGGGGTCCAATTTTTATCTTGGGATATTTACTGCTATGATTCATGTAAATTGTTGAGGTTAGCCACTTCACCCATCTGCCTAGTGGTTTCCAATAATACTAAGGACATGCCACAAATACTGCTTTTGTGATGTGACCATGAGGCCTTGTGGATTTCAATACATGCAAAATGAAATGGCAGCTAATGAGAAGGATTGTACAATCTATAATATAGATGACATCCCATAAGCTTTCCACTAGAATTCAATAGAGATATTGATGATTCATATATGCAATAGTGATGAATTACTAATGAATAAACCTCCAACTTTTCCTCCACATTTTGTAGTGCTCATATCACTTATTTTAGCAAGTCATGGTAAATTGAAGGCTACATTAGGTGGCTTATTAAACTATGAGTTGCAAAACCATCACTAAAACTTCAAAGTGTTATCCTTGAAAATACCTCCTCATCATCTTAGAGGAGATCACCATTATTTTGGATGAAATACACCTCTTTCTCTGACGCATTTAAGATTATAACACACCCTTAATTCCTATAAAAGCGTGTTATAATGTTGGATATCTATTGTGTAACCTGTGTTACCCTAGTATATAATGCTCTAGCACTTCATCTACCCCATGTTACTGGAATCTCATGCAATAAGAAGCAAAAATCCCAAGTTAACTCACTATGACATTCTTGTTCACTTAAGGAAAGTCTTAAACAATGGAATCTCATTACCTTGACCTCATCTATAGTTCTTTCCTATTAAAAAAAAGCATTATAAAGCTACATAGACCATTAGGGCATCAATAAACATTATCCAACCCAAATATTTTTCCAAAATTGCATTGAAGAGACATTGACAATCTTCATAGCCTCCATTTTCTTATAAATTGAGAGCTTGATCATTGAGAAAGGGATTGTAATTCTATGCATTGTTATGTTGTCAATATCTTCACTTACCGAGAGAGTATTGGAGTGAGAAGCTCGAGGAGGTGTTGTTGCAACTTCACATTTGTTTGTAATATTCCTTCTACTTATTAATATATAGATCAATTGTTGCTCTTTCCAGACTATTGTTTAATGATCATTTATATTGTCTTTAACTAATTGTTGTTTGGAAGCTCAAATTATAATGGTTTATTCAGTAATTATTTGTTTATTTACTATGGTTTTGATTGATGATATTTTCATGTTGTGAATTCTTTAATCTTTTCTTCTTTATGTGTAGGAAACTCCTTTGGAGCTAGCTTGGACCATTTCCCAGTTACACTAACCACTCAAATGGATCTGCATTCAAGGATTCATAGGTTCATCTTTTGCTTACCTTGTCAATCTCTAGTTTACTCTTTGTATTATTGAAAGTGTCAAACCTTAGGAAAGCTAATTCATTACCTTGTTTGTCTCGGATTTCCAGGAAAACCTTAGTGGGTTTTTGTTTCATTATCCAAGATTTATTCCCTATAATAGAATTGGAGACTCCACTCGGGAGCATATTGCTTCCCAATTTTTTTATGTTCCTATATTATAGATCTATGATCCCATTACTGTTTGAACTCTTGACATTTGGATGCATGTTAGTTTAATTGATTTAAGGTCTTTTTTATTAACTTAGAATACTTCTTGCTTGAGCGAAATGCCTATAACACACCCCCTGGGTGTGGAAATTAATGCATTCTAATGAAATCTATATTTTAGGTACAATGTGTTACCTCCCTATCTAATGTTATTTTATAGCTTGATCACCTGCATTAATTCCTTAAAATCTTTGTTTTTCACATTTGTGGTTGATTTCACTGTTTGCGATTTGCTTGTTTTTTGTCCTAGATTCTTCGCTGGCCTGAAATTTGATTAGTTTTGCTACATTCATTGTTTTCTATTGAAGATTAGCTTAGATTTCCTCATTAAAATAAAAGAAAGAAAATATTTTTCTCTACTTATTTGCTTGATTTTTTAGTTTATTAGTGTGCGTTTAACTTTTGTATGATAGTCTGCATTTCTTATATGTATTGGAATTTTCATTGTGATCGTTTATTTTGGAAAATAAATTGTACTGCTCCCTCCTTGTAGAACTATTTTTCATCAAAATAAAAATCTAAAGAGGATGATCTACATGGTTTGAGCAGAGTCATCAGGATTTCATATGTCAAAACCCCTTCTAAAGACATTTAAGACGTACCCTAAAAAAATCACGTAATAAAATTGATCAACATTTGTTTTCATAGACACAGTGGTTTAGGTTAGGGTCTTGGGTTATGATGTGAAAGTCGAATTCACAAGGATGCAAACCAAACTAAAGTTACTAGTGAACGAAAACCCTACTACACCCTCATTGATTGAGACTAATCCTCTCACACAAGAGTTAATTACGAGGCAACATTAGAGTGTATGGGAAGGTAGTCTGCCTTCAAGTTAATAGTAGATATATTGTGTACTGGGAATTCCTTCAGGAATTTCAAAATTAAGTCTAGGACTTAAGTATCTTACCCACATAGCATGTTTCCCATGACCGTGTCCCCCTTGATAGTGACAATGATTTGTAGGCAAAGAGTGGTGGCCGAAATCTTAGGGAAACAAACACAAGGTGACTAGGCTACCCTAGTACCTGTATACAGATGAACATACTCCATCTTTGGTTTAATGGGAGGATACTCTTATTCATAAGAGTTCTCAGCCCCTTCACACTGGATATTTGGGTGAATATCATGAGTAATTGTAACTCTCTCTATCCCAACTAGCTTCTTCTTATATTCCTTTGATACTAGATTCCATCACTAGCTAGTTGTGATTATCAGATAAAGTCTGACTGATTGATGATCTCTTAGAGTCTTTTTTATTTTTAGAAGTGCGTTTTTTGCTATTGAGAATGTACTTACAAAAATTTGTGAAACATATATATATATACAGATCACCATTTCATAAATTTATGAAATATATATTTTTCCCCTTGGTTACCAAATGACCTTTTTAGTTTATATGCCTACAACACCTTCCCCCACTTTACATGGAGGGATATACAATTCAAACTGATTTCCCCTCTACTTAGGGGGTTTTATCTCAAGTTTCAGACCCTAAATTGCATCTCACAAAACCAAAGCCTCTTCTACTGGAGGATCCTTCTACTAAACACTTTTTACCTCCCTATAATCCTACCCTTATTGATCCACTTGGGTGTGTATTGATCTAGGTGACTCCAATTCATTTTGTGTCTTCACCAATTCCCCATTTAAATACCCCAATGAATACTAATGATTTATGGTATTTTGTGCACACCTTTTCTCCACCACCACCTAACCTACATGCATCAAGTTCCACACTTTTTGTTGGTCATCCCACTATACAACCTATGGTTAATCCAATAACCTGAGATACACAAACTTTGGGTGGTGATAAGAAATTTGTTGTCTCCACTGCCCCAATTCCTTTTTTGTTGGCTCTTGGACCCTCAAACCTCAACCCACCAGGTGTTCCAAGTTCGACAACCTTCAACAATGCTTTTGGTTGGAATCCTTTTATTAGTTCAACTCCTCCTCCATTAGTAAGTGGGGGCAATGTTTCTGGCACCCATGTACCTATCAAGGGCATTCCTATGCCCATCAAAGATGTGGTACGACCAAGCCCTTCTTGGATTTATGTCTATCCTAGTTGTTGTTATGCTATTAGTGGTGTTCTTTTACCTAGTCCTTATGTGGCCTATGGTGTTTGGTTTCCTGGACCAACAATTTCTCCCTGGGGTCTCTTGACTTAGCCAACATTACCTATTGGGGGAAAATTCTGTCCCAGAGGCAACCAATTCAATGCTACCTTTCCTTAGGCTGGGAATATTCCTTATGGCAGATCAATGTATACAACCTTGCCACCACCTCAAGGAAATTACTATCCTTCATAACCTGTGTCTTGCTAGAAACCCATTGATGTGAGGACCTTCTGGTTCCTCTAGTCACCCTGCTCTTCATTCGTCTGATCCAAGGGAACCTACTCCATTATCATTCTTGGCTACTCTTGATATTCCATATCTATACAAGTTGACCAATGATCCCATCAATCATAACTTGCTTTATCCTCCTATCCCGCATAAGATTCCTACAAACATTCCTAAGTTCAAGGGAAAATAGGGAGATGGCAGGAAGCAATATTATATATATATATATATATATATAATAAATAAATAAGATAATTTTATATCTATTTTTTATAGATAAAAAAAAAGTAATTTAAATTAAAAATAATATTATATTTTCAATTTCCATAACTAGGAAGATGTGTAATTTATTTTATTTCTAATATGAGACTAAAATATAATATTTTAAAAATATCAATAACAAATAAAAGTTTAACATAGGTTATAAAATAAAATATTTCGATACTCAAAATATTTTGACATGAAACATATATAGATAGAAAGATTGAGAGATTTGATATTTTTAATTCTTTCAATGCTTAATATGGATTTGATATGTAATATTTTAGAAAATATTAATAATAAAAATAATTAAATGTATGCATATAGGAAATGGGGTATTCTTTAACATTTTAATGTGGATAATGTGAATCATAAATAAAATATTTCAATGTCAAGTACATATATATTATACCAGCCAAGATCCATCTTAACTTTCGATCTACCAAGGGTTGACAGAGATCAAATCTCTTTTCAATCTAAAAGATGTTTTCATTTCAAGAGATTTGATCCCTCTTGGTGCTTGGTAGATCTAAAGTTTTCTATCACTGCTAACCCCTCCTTAATTACACCTGCTCACAGTGATGTTCCATTGGATGCTATGGTTAACTCTTTGTGACCTAAAAAAAAACTTGGTGGTGAGAAAAAGAAGAACAAGAAAATAACCTCTCCTTCTGAGGAGCAAACAATGGCTCGAAACACTCAAGCTCAGAAAGTCCCCATTATTTGTTAAATATAACAAGGGAAAGAGGAAAATATGAAGTTTCTTTGCAAATTTGCTCTAAGGACCATTTAACCTATAATTGTTGTTGCCTACAAGAGTGTACTAACTTTCATGAGCAAAGGGACACTTCACGGAATCTTGTTGTCACTAACAACTCTTTCCCTACCCAACAATAGTATAAATATCAACATCTAGTTGTGAACCCACCTCCACCCGCACAATGGGGCAATGTTGCTTCTCATCCACTTCTTTCTAGAGAAGGATCATCTACCGTATATGCACTTGTTCATATGGTTAGCTTAAAAATGCAGGCCAAAAATTATGGCAACCATGTCCCAAAAACATTGGACACGTTGTCATCTTCTACTCGACCTTTGCCTAAGGATCTTCATATCGTGAGACCTATTTTCGACCCCATTATTCACCCCCACAAGGGGGGAACTTCACCGAACTATGCACGACATTAGTGGTCACACATGCCAAAACTACATCATTGTAGAAGATATTGTACATGCTCCATGTGCTATGTTTTCCCTTGAGGTATTATAGAGTTGTCCAGTGCAACGTAAAGATTTACTTAGGGATATAGGTGGGTTGGCCACCAGGATTCCAATCCAGTTTTTTTTCTAGTGATTTAGATTCGCTGACTAGTGGAATTGCAGCTGATATGAAATTCGAGTTTGAGATGTCCATGCTTCAAGAGCTATCATATTTCCTTGGATTGAAAAGTGTGCAGACCCCTAAAGGAATTTTTATTTCTCAAAGAATATATCTTAAAGAAGTTCTAAGGAATTTTGGCATGGAACAATGCTATTTAGTAAGAACTTGAATGCTGAGAGGTTTCAAACTTAGTAATATGGATGAATCTCTAGCAATGGACTAGACTTTATACAGATCCATCATTTCTAGCCTCTTATATTTGACACTGTCAAGACCAGACATAATGCAGGCCATTGATATTGTTAGAAGATTCCAAGAAGCTCCTAGACAAAGGCATCTACTAACAACCAAGAGGATTCTTAGATATCTAAGAGCAACAATGGATTATGGACTTTGGTACCCCAAAGGTAAAAAAATTTCATTAATTGATTATCCTGATGTTGATTGGGTATTTGATGTAGATGATTGAAATAGCACAAGTGGTGGTGTTTTCTTTCTTATAGAATGCCTAGTTTCATGGCTGAGCAATAAGTAAGCTTCCATTTATTTATATATAGTTGAATCCGAGTATATTGTAGCAACCTCCTATTTCACTCAACTGTTGTGGATGAAGTAGACCTTGGAGGATGTAGAATTGTTTGATGAGAAACCCATTCCTATTGCTTGTGACAACAAAAATGCCATAAGCATGTCAAAGAATCGAGTTTTTCACTCCAAGATAAAGCATATTCCAATCAAGTATGATTTCTTGAGAGATAAAGTTTGCAGTCATATTGTGAATCTGTAATATGTCACTACAAAAGAGCAAGTTGGTGATATTTTCACCAAGCCACTTCTTAGAGAACATTTTGTTGGCATTTTGATACAAGTGTTGTCCTTGATGGCAACTCACATAGATGACAGATCATGGTGCAGCAGGTCAGTAGCAAAGAGTTGATGATCAGACTACAAAGAATGAAGAAAGAAGAGTATATACGCAAGTTCACTATGTACCAAGTCGCGTATATACATAGGTTCACTATATACAAAGACGCGTATACACGTGGGATTGCTGATCAAAATTCGCGTATGCGTATGCACGCACTTTCATGCACGGAAAAGTGCATACATGTGGGAAAGCTTATTTTGGGTCCGTGGCATTTTGACCTATGGTTTTGGTCCTTGGTATTGCGTCCAAAGTGTTGAACCCAGGTATTGGGTCCCTAGTATTGGCTCTCAATGGTTTTGGACCATGGTATTGTGTAAGGCCTAAGACTATAAAAGGAGAAGAAGATCATTAAGCAAAGGTATTGAGAAAGTCTTGAATATATGATAAAGTATGAGATCCAGTATGCAGGTTATGGGTTCATGATGCTTTTCTTGATCTAAGATAAGGAGGAATCTCAGCGGTTGATGGAGAACAAGATCTAAGGATAGATCGGGATCTAATGGCTTAGAATGAATCATCTCTATACGATTTGATATTGTTTACTCTAGAGCTATATACTGACGCATGTAATTTTCTACAAATGTTATGCTCTGGGTATAACTCAAGTTTGGAATAGCTGCAAATCATGAATGAATATTTATAGACATATACGCTGGTTGACTATGATAAAAGCACATACATACGCAGGTTAGATACATCTAAGTAGCGTATATAATATGAGCTATGATGTTTGAAGTTACAGGTGTTTCTGGTTGTTGATGAGTTATGATGACTGTTTACTGGTGTCAATATTCTGCATATTCAGATTGGTTGATTATGTTTAGCTTCAGTATTGATGGATGAGATCTATAATAGATCAAGATCATAATGACTTATCTTTATGTGATATGATGGACTAGATCTGGTTGCTAACATATGTATTATCCTTGTATATGAAATGATCTGGGTATGTCTGAAGTCAGGAAGTGCAACAAAGTTATAAGTAAGTAATTAATGACATATACGCTGGTTCGCTTTGGTGAAGTTGCGTATACATGCTGGTTTGGCACTTCCAAGTAGCGTATGCACTTTGATGCATGTTTTTGATGATACAATTGGTTTTGAATATTGTTGCAGAGTTCAGTGTTCTGCTCTGTGTTCTGGTGACTGCATTTTGTTGACAGAGTTTTAGTGATTCAAAGATTGATGATGCTACTGTTGATTAATTGTGTGCTTCAATGATATTGATGGGTCCAGTATGAAAATTGGATGAAACGTGGCCTTCAGATTATGGTATTGTGCTTCAGGATTATCCAGTCTGAAAATGTATGAAACATGGTCCCTGGAGGAAGAAAGAGAAGGTTGTAGCCTTCTGTAGGTCGACACCTACGTACTAGTACATCAGCTAGTACAAGAGCTAAGGGTGTGGTAGCTCCCTTCCAGTAGTAGCTGGAAAACGAGTAAAGGTTGGAGCATTTTAGTAGGCTGACACCTACGTACTAGTAAATGGATCGGCTAGTACAAGAGCTAAGGGGGTTGTAGCTCCCTTCCAGGAGAGTTTGGAAAATGAGAGAAGGTTGTAGCCTTCTGCAGGTAGAAGCTTGTGTACTGTTATAAGACTGCGGCAGTACAAAACTGTTGTAAAATGAAGTTTCTTATGAAAAAGAAGATTGAGACGACTTGCAGCAGGTGGTTTTCACCCACATTGGGTTTCCACCTTACATCATGGTGTTCATGTGTGCTTCTTGTGTGTGATGATCTGTTCTATTTTACTGCTCCTATTTACTGTTCATATGGTTAATAATGTTCTGATGCACTCATTAAGGATCAACTAACTGAATCATAAGTTTACTGAATATACGCTTGTTGCCTTACACACAGTTGCGTATACATGCGGTTTTCCTTAACTAAAGTAGTGTATATGAATCTTAATATTGAAATGAAAAATTTATATTGATTTGATAATACTGATTCACCCCCCCCCCCCCCCCCCCCCCCCCCCCTCTCTAGTATTATTTCCAACACATTTTGAGTATTTGAGGCAAAGATTGGGAGTTTTTCCTCTTGCCTCACTCCACTAGACCTTCCTTCAAGAAGAAGAAATGAAGATGGTATATTTCAAATGTATTAAGATGAAGCTATCAGGTCCACAGATCAACATGACAAAGAGCGATTGTTGATAGGGGGAGTATGGTGACATGGGGAGAATATTTGTGTCTTTTCAATTGATGTCAAAGGGGGAGATATACATGGTGATCAAACAAAAGAAGGAAAATGAGAGTTACTTGGTAAAGGAGAGGTGTTAGTGATTCAACAACAATAAAAACAATAGCACAACAAAAAAAAAAAAACTAACAATAAGGGAAGTGCATATTATGAGGATCCGAACTCAAAGGAGATGATTAACGTTGATATGTTTTACTAAGGATGTTTTGTTTGATTCTATTGTTTCCATCAATGCTAAAGGGGGATAATGTTGGAAATATGTTATCACTAATGGAAACACATGGAAAAAGTGTCAACAAAAGGCAAACAAGAACTCAGGAGATCAAGTTCCAAGCACAAGAAGAAGAATCAAAGAGCATCATGGATGAGAATGATGTAGAGACTTTAGGGATATTTAGGGAGTAGAAAATCATCTCAAATGTACATTAAAACCACCTACATGGAAAGAAATCGAAAAAATATTTCCATGGATATGTGGAAGTATGAAAATAGCCTCTTGGTTTGAGAGATAGAGCCACTCAAAGTTCTATGACCCCAAGTCAAAATATTGTAGAGTTAAAGGTGGATGGAAACCATTTTGGTACATAGCCAAGTTTTGTGGAGCAACCAAACCTAGTAGCGATGGTGGTGGAGTGGAAAAAAGAAGACTAGGCATATCTGGAAGGTAAAACAAAACAACAAGAGCATTTTCCATTTTCCATAGGCAACGCTCACATTATAACCTAGCTTGATAGAGGAAGCTCGGTGGTATGAGCCAGAAGGATTTTATAACGCACGTAGAAGAAGTGTTGGGGGGTAGGAAGCGAGCATACGTAGCCTCAAAACAGGTAAAGTGAAGTGGTCATTGGCTAAGAATTGAGTGGGAGGCCACCAATTTTACATCCCAACTCGCAAAAGGTTTTCCTAGAAGTTTTCAAAATAATGACCAAAGGAGAGCTGACCTGGAGGAAGCAATACAAAGATACAAGCTGAGGCGCTTGAAAAGGAAATGTAGTGAAAAACCATGCCTTAGATAATTTTCTCTCCTTTTTGACAATGGGAACATGGTAGTATTTCATTAGCCGAGATAATGAAGGATGATGATGTCAGCACACCCAATACGAGCACGACATGTGGTGAAAGAATTTGGTGTTTTTGGGCACCAAAAGGGTCCATTTATGATTAACACATGGGCCAATTAGAGGCAGAAACATGGCACACGTGATGTCATCCTGTTGGTCCATTCCCGAAAGAAATTATTGCTACACTTGAAGAACTTGATGGGCTGACAAGGCATGTAATGGGATGGACCATGTCAGAGTTGAATCAGCCCAACAGAAATGTGATTGGTTCATGGATGTCACGGCGAACCCCATGGAACAACTAAGCCCATAGGTATGAGCCCAAATGTTTGCAAAGGACGAATGTGGAAAGCTTTGGGCATTGGGAGCTCGGGGATAACCTCCGAAAAGAGGTCATATGTTGCAGCGGTGAACCGGGGGCATAGAGTAGTTAACGAAGAAAATTGGACCTCGAAGGGCTTAAACATGTTAAGCGTCTAGTAGCTTATCTAGAGGTCACTGCATTGGGTCAACATGTTGGAAACAAAAAAGATTCAATGCGAAAAGCACTAAAGTCTTTTTCAGCATTTTTAATAAAGCTTAAAAAGGGTTGAGAAGTTTATTTTGGTGGTGTGGCTATTTTTTTGTAGTGGTAATTTATTATAAGGATTTTGGGCCTGTTAGCGCTTGAGATTTCACCTCAGGCTGAGAAAGGCAAACCTTCAAGGCAACATCAAACCATTTCACCTCGTAGCTAGCCCTACGGGGTATGAGAAGGCTCTCTCCGGTCAATCTCGTTAAATTTTCAATGGGAAGAGATGACCAATCAAGGTAACACAGATATTAGGCTAGTAAACTAATTTGAAAGTTGATTTGGGGGTTTTTTGGGGTTTTTTGGTGGCAAGTTGAGGATCTGCAATTTAGGGTGCGGGGATTGAGCTCAATTTTTGCAGGTGGGTCTTTGGGGCAAGGTAGGAGTTTGTGCTGATGCTTTTAGTTGAGGTGGATGATCAAGGAGGAAAGAGGAGAAGCTAAAGAGGGAAAACAATGACTTTGAATCCTCTTTAGACAGTGGAAAACATAAACATTAAACAAATTTGAAAGCTGAGCATGGCATGCATGAATTCAAACTTTATCACTTCTTTTGTTTAATAAGCTGCAGTAAAGAAAGATATGGAACACATAAAACACACTTACAATTACAATAAGAGAACACACCATCAACACAAGAGTCCACAAGAATCCCAATGATGTCTGCAAAACCCTGGTCTTCCTTTTCCTCAAATTGCAGAGATACAAGTGAAATATACAATAGGAGCTTCTCCCTCAAGAGTCCAACCATGAAAATGAGTAAGAGAAGGCATAATATAGAAGATCTAACTCCTTTTCCCACCTCTAGGGGTCGAGCTCAGCTTCCTAGGAGCTGTTTCAACTAATTCTAAACTAATCACTAGATAATAGGCAGTCAAAACAACTTGCCTCTAAAACTTAGGAAACCTATTCATGCATTAAATATTTACCATTTACATCAAGGAAACTTCTAGAAGTGTTCAAGGAGAGTAAAAGTATCTAAGTGCCATGAAAATTACACAAAAATCCATCATTTACATGCCTCAAAAGTCATCCAAGGTGAAAACAGTGTTGTGCTGGCCGAACTGGTCAAAACTGGTAAATTTCCCTGAGTGGCCGCGCCCCTGACTTTGACTGGTCACGCGCATTCGAAGCTCTGTTTGAGGGCCTTCCCGGTGTCCAAATCAGGTGCAAGATAGCTCATTGGAAAGGTCTGTGAGTCTACTTTCCAACCCCATTGGAATTTCTGAATTTGGAGTTGATTTGACCCTCAAAAGTCATTTCTCCCAAGGCAGCTTTCTGCAACTCAAAAAAGGGGCAGAAAGTCAAAATTTGCATGTATTTTGAGCTTTTGGGAGCCCAAATCTTCATAAAATTTGAAACCCTTCCATAGGCAAGTGTATATTTGCATGAAAAATCCAAAAATGTAGAGTTTTCCCCGTTCTGAGCTGTCCTCATGACTGGTCGCGTACGGGGTGAGACCACTCGAATGGCCAAAACCTG
>APFE030948233.1:0-16360 GCA_000404065.3 Pinus taeda | reverse complement strand
CTTACGACAGCAAAGGAGCACAAAAGCGACAATTGGGAAAACTCATCAAAATAGAAGTACAATTGCAACCAAAGTGAGGGATACTATCAATGGAGAGTGCATATTGAATGTTAGCATGGGTTGAACATTGCGCAGGCACTATATTGATGTACTGCACTATTCTTGTTCAATCTTGCATAAAGGAAGTGTGTTTATGAACTCATCAAGGGTTGAACATGTGTGAGCAAGTGACATCAACACTAGAGTTTTAGAAGAAGATTTTAAAAATTAACAAACAATAATCGACCATGAAGTGAACATGGAATCAAATATCATAAAAACCTTAGTAGCCTCTAAAACTTAAGTGTAGGAAAAATTTTGGAGGGTGTTAATCGTAGTGTCAACAAAGGTCTAAAATATAAATTAGAATTAAGATGGCGATTTTACAAAATTGATGGGATTTTTGAAAGATATGACCACACTGATTATAGTGAAATTTCTGTAAAGGACGACTATGGGATTTTTGATGGATTTGAAAACATTAATTATAGTGTAATGTGTGTAGAGTATGACTATGTGTTGGGCTCGAATGTAGATGAATTTGGGGACATGATTAGTTTTGATGGATATGACGATATTAAGTATGAGTTTGAGCTGAATGCAAATGAATTTGGTGATAAGATTAGTATTGGTGGATATGATAATATTGTCTATGAGTTTCCTTTGAACACAACATAAGAATATGAAATCATTATTCTTGATGATGATAATTTCAACAACGGCCATCCTCCTGCATCGAAATCTGCAATTGAAAATTTACCTACATATGTAGTCTGCATTGAAAGTGCAAATGCATGTTGTTGTATTTGCACAAACAAGATAGGTGTTGGTGATGAATCGAAAATACTACCATGCAATCACTTTTATCACAGTGAATGCATCATTAAGTAACTTGGCATTAGCAATGTTTGTCCACCATGCCGATATTAGCTGCCCTCAAATGTAGATGGAGATCAAAGCCAAAACTAAAAGGCTGATAATGGAATCTATTTTTTAATTTTTGTATCATTGGGAACTACTTTCAGTGGCTTCTGAATTTGTTTATTGAATGAAATTTGGGCTTAAATTTTGTTTTAGATAATAGATTATTATTTAAAAAAATAAGTTCATGTCTTTATATAACTTTAATTTAAGGTTGATATCATTTATTTATTAAATATAATTTAATATTTATGATTATTTATTATTTGAATAATATTATATTTTAAAATTTTCCCATGGCTTGTCAACAGTCACAAAATAATAGAAGGTCATGAAGGGATTAGAGAATTGTGATGGGCAAGGTCGAGAGATTCACTCGCCTCCAAGTGTCGCTTTTAGTTGGTTTCTCTCATGTATCTGTCACACCTTTGCACATTAGTACAAGAAATTCTAATGAACTATTTTTCATTATATGTTCCTACATATCATAAGAATATGCACTAGATACATTATTGCAGCTCAGCACACTTTCTGGTCACAGTTGACACTTGTGTCGCAATGTGTATTGTAAGTGTCATAATGTGGCATTTTAATTGTCGCACTTAAAAATATGTGTCGCTTTGTTGTCGTTTCAAGGTGTGATTGTTGTTATTGAGTATTGTGCATTCTCCTAGATTATATCAATGGCATTCATGTGTGCGGTCCATGTTTGATTCTAGTTTGGAAGCATTCCTCTCTCTTACTCTACTAGTCCCACACTTAGCCATTTTGGAGCTCTTCTTGGTCCTCCTATCTAGTGCAAGTTATGAAATCTTCAATACTTCACCAGGTGATGAGCATTTCCTATCCATGAGCCTCATAAATTAGATATTTTCCTCCTAGACTTGTGCACTAAGTATTTCTTAAGGTCATCTCTTATGGTTGCACATTTAGAACTTTCAAAGCATAGACGCCTAATACCTCTTGCTTGTATCAACTTACTGCATTTATTTTCTAGCGAGCCTACCTCGTACAATTCATGGATAATTTCTAGACGCCCTATGCAAAATCAAAGTACACCATATAATGTCTTCTCCCTCTCACATTGCATTAAATATCTCTTCGGCAAAGTGACTTACCTTCTACTACTTACCTCAATGAACTGCACAATCTCTTCTTACAAATAGCCACTGTGGAAGCAAACCACACCAGTCTTTCCCATATCTCATGGTTGAGCACATTGCACACTCTCATTAGGTAGTAATGTCTTCCCTTGTGCCTTTTTTATGGGTTATTCCCTCTCCTTGTGGTCATGTCTCTCCTTCCCAATCCACAGTGCACCCTGAGTGAATAGTCATATTGCATTGTCTCTTGTAAGTGTGCACTGTGCCCAAGACTTGTCCTACCTTGCTTCCTCTGTACATGGCATAGTCTTAGATCCCCTTATTAGTCACTTTCAAGTGAAATTAAGCAGTCATTATATTCCTCTCCCTTCAACCCTATGCATTGTGTAATCTTAGTCAGTAGGCTCATCACATTTATCCTTGTACTTACCCACTATGATAGATCTTGAAGAAATCCTCCTCATAGTGCATTGCACAGTTCTAATGAAAATTGGTGCTTTCGTAAGCCATTTTTGAGCTCAACTGCACCTTCGTGCTAAAGCCCTTCCTTCACATTCCTTTCATCAGCCTATCACAAGCAGCTTCCTCCATGAGCTAGGTAGAGATAGTATAGATGATTTCAATACTGATTTTTCCTTGTCATGGGTGATCTTCATTGGCAAGTGGTTTCAATACTGATATTCCACCATGTGGCCCCCTGGGGGAGAGAGGAAAGGCCCACCTACCTATGGTTTTTCACTTGATTTCCTTTGTAAATTGACATCGGCCCTCCCTTGTTGCTTTAACACTATCAAGGTATTCCTCCACAATTCCTTAAGAATGGTACATTAGACCCACCGATCATCGATTTACTTGACTATTGGGACCTCCAATCTGCGATACACTATGGGCTAAGGGCCTCTGTGATTTGTGATCGTTGATATCGGTGATCTCTGATCACAAGTTGCTCTATCTTTTCCCTTGTCACTGCTCTTAGGAAACTACGACTTCGATTAGCCTCGCCTTGGTCTTTTCCTCTTTGTTTTGTGGCTATCAAAGGTTATCTTCAATCTTCTCTAACTTCAGATCCAGAGATCCATTTTCAGATTTCCACCTACTATTGGAAATCTTATTCTTAGAACGATCTAATGGACAGGGTTTGATTTAGCTTTAATTAGTTAACATGGATAAATATTGTATTGAAAGACTTTTTTAAAGCATATCTCTCAAGCTCATGTAAAAATATAACATATTTGTTTTTATTTTAGAGAAAAATAATTTAATTATCAAAGGGAAAAGTGTCAGGTTGAACACACCCAAATGGAAGCTATTTACTACATATGGAAAAATGCAATAACTAATAAAACTAACTCATTGGAAATGGAATTATTGACTTTTTGTAATTCTTTTAATTAAAACTAACCAAATATATAGCCATTTATTTATGAAAAAAAAGAATATTATTTTTTATTTAGATAATAATTTATTTTTATTTTAAAAAATACATGTTAAAAATAAAAAAACATTACACATCTTTCTGGTAGTCTTTCTAATAATATTATTAGTAATATTGAGTTTTAGAGTAAACCTCTCACACCATTAATAAACTCAAAAAAATCAAATAATTTTCTTTTAAAAACTAACTTGTATCCAAAATTCAAAAATCACAAGTGCAATAATACTGAAAACTTTCAATTGCAGATTTTGATGCAGGAGGAGAGCTGCTGTTGAAATTATCATCATCAAGAATAATGATTTCATATTCTTATGTTGTATTTAAAGGAAACTCATACACAATATTTTCATATCCATCAAAACTAATCTTATCGCCAAATTCATTTGCATTCAACTCAAACTAATACTCAATATCATCATAACATCAAAACTAATCATGTCCCCAAATTCATCTACATTCGAGCCCAACACATAGTCATACTCTACACGAACTACACTATAATTAATGTGTTCAAATCAATAAAAAATCCCGTAGTCGTTATTTACAGAAATTTCACTATAATCAGTGTGGTCATATCCATCAAAAATCCCATCAATTTTGTAAAATCGCCATCTTAATTCTAATTTATATTTTTGACCTTTCTTGACACTACAATTAACACCCTCCAAAATTTTGCCTACACTTAATTTTTAGAGACAACTAAGGTTTTTACAATATTTGATTCCATGTTCACTTCATGGTCGATTGTTGTTTGTTAATTTTTAAAGTCTTCTTCTAAAACTCTAGTGTTGATGTCACTTGCTCACACATGTTCAACCCTTGATGCAAGATTGAACAAGAATAGTGCAATACATCAATATAGTGCCTGCGCAATGTTGAACCCATGCTAACATTCAATATGCACTCTCCATTGATAGTATCCCTCACTTTGCTTGCAATTGTACTTCTATTTCGATGAGTTTTCCCAACTGTCGCTTTTTTGCAGCTTTGCTTTCGTAAGTCTCACTTTAACATTTTCAATTTTCGTTTTTGCTTGTGTTCAATTTAATAAGCATATTTTTCATGTTACCTTCACTCTCACATGTGTCACTTTCAATTTCCTTAGAGTTTGCAAGTGTCATTTTCATGTTTTCTTACTAACGCAAGTGTCACTTTTAGTTGGTTTCTCTCATGTATCTGTCTCACCTTTGCACATAAGTATAGGAAATTCTAATGCACTATGTTGCATTATATGGTCCTACATATCATAAGGATATGCACTACATACATTCTTGTAGCTCAGCACACTTTCTGGTCACAGTTGACACCTGTGTCGCAATGTGTATTCTAAGTGTCATAATGTAGCATTTTAATTGTTGCACTTAAAAATATGTGTCACTTTGTTGTCGTTTCAAGGTGTGATTGTTGTTCTTGAGTATTGTGCATTCTCCTAGCTTATATCAATGGCATTCATGTGTGTGATCCATGTTTGATTCTAGTTTGGAAGCATTTCCTCTCTTACTCTGCTAGTCCCACACTTAGCCATTTTGGAGCTCTTCTTGGTTCTCTTGCCTAGTGAAAGTTATGAAAGCTTAAATCCTTCACTAAGTGATGAGCATTGCCTATCCATGAGCCTCATCAATTAGATATTTTCCTCATAGACTTGTGCACTAAGTATTTCTTAAGGTCATCTCTTAGGGATGCACATTCAAAACTTTCAAAGCATAGTCCCCTAATGCCTCTGGCTTGTATCGACTTACTACATTTATTTTTTAGCGATCCTGCCTCGTATAATGCATGGATAATTTTTAGAGGCCCTATGCAAAATCAAACTACACCATAGAATGTCTCCTCCCTCTCACATTGCATTAATATCTCTTAAGGAAAGTGACTTACCTTCTACTACTTACCTCAATGAACTGCATAATATATTCTTACAAACAGCCACTGTGGAATCAAACTACACTAGCCTTTCCCATATCTCATGGTTGAGCACATTGCACACTCTCATTAGGTAGTAATGTCTTCCCTTGTGCCTTCTTTATGGGTTATTTCCTCTCCTTGTTGTCCTGTCTCTCGTTCCCAATCCACAGCGCACCTTTAGTGAACAACCATATTGCATTGTCTCTTGTAAGTGTGCACTATGCCGAAGACTTGTCCTACCTTGCTTCCTCTACACATGGCATAGTCTTAGATCCCCTTATTAGTCACTTTCAAGTCAAATTAAGTAGTCATTATATTCCTCTCCCTTCAACCGTATGTATTGTGTAATCTTAGTCAGTAGGCTCATCACATTTATCCTTGTACTTACCCACTATGATAGATCTTGAAGAAATCCTCCTCATAGTGCATTGCATAGTTCTAATGAAAATTGGTGCTTTCTTAAGCCATTTTTGAGCTCAACTACACCCTCTTGCTCAAGCCCTTCCTTCACATTCCTTTCATAGGCCTATCACAAATAGCTTCTTCCATGAGCTAGGTAGAGATAGTATAGATGATTTCAATACTGATTTTTCCTTGTCATGAGTGATCTTCATTGGAAAGTGGTTTCAGTACTGATATTCCACCATGTGGCCCCCTAGGGGAGAGAGGAAAGGCCCGCCTACCTCTGGTTTTTCACTTGATTTCCTTTGTAAATTGACATCGGCCCTCCCTTGTTGCTTTAACACTATCAACATATTCCTCCACAATTCCTTAAGAATGGTCTGTTAGTCTCCCCTTGGTCATTTCCTCTTTGTTTTGTGGCTATCAAAGGTTATCTTCAATCTGCTCTAACTTCTGATCCAGAGATCCATTTTCAGATTTCCACCTACTGTTTGAAATCTTATTCTAAGAACGATCCAATAGACAGAGTTTGATTTAGCTTTAAGAGATTTTGTGGCTCGACAGATAGCTTCAAACTTCGTTTCTCTCTTTCGTGCTTTCGACAACTGAAAAGTCATAATGTAGTGAGTGACAACAATACTAAAAATGACATTGATTACCATAATATTAAAAATAATGATGATTGCAAGGTCTATTCATACAATATTATGGTAAGGTGGAGCGATTTTTCATCAAGCCATATCCAATTAATTACAAAATTCATCATTGGCATGTGTACCAAAAAAATTTGTATCTAATGCCATAATGGGGAGAAAAATAGGATATTACAGAGGAAGCTACAAATGAAGATAAATAGGAAGCTAAAATGGAAACTAAAGACAATGCCATAACTGGGAGAAAAATAGGACGTTACATAGGAAGTTATACATGAAGTTACATTAGAGGATAAAGAGATGCTAAATTGGACGATAACTTTGACACTAAATTTGGCGCAAAATAGTCAGCTATTTATGATCGACAAAAAAAGGCGAAAATTAATGCCACACTAATCAATAGTGTCAATTTTTTAAAAATAGTGGATAAAAATACATTAAAACAATTAGTGGAAGAAAAGACGGAGCTAAAGAGCAAGTTAATCACAGGGATTTGTTATAGTGCAATATTCCAAAAAAAATGAGGCATAGTTTATATATATCGATTGATGAAATGAATTTCCTTAGACATACAGTTATGGATAATGAAAATGTTTCCAAATTTATGTAAACTATCCATGCGATTGCTATAAATGACAATTTTTTTAGGTACATACAAAATAACATTGATATAAGAAATGGGTCCCCTACCACCTTTTTGATGATCACTTGCAAATTCTAGCTGAGATGAAGTTAATCATCAGATATCTACTAACTGATTGTGATAGAGACACATACAAATTTAAGAAGAGAATGACTACAATGGAAAAGTGGCCATGCATGTAATGTTGACGTTAATTGGTATTGTTAATGCCATCAATTTGGTTGAAAATTAGAATAAGTTTTGTAAAGTTTGCATAGAAATGAGGATTACAACTTTTATTTTTGGAAACTGATTTTATAATGTAAAAACAAAAATATTCTTTGAAATAAGCTTTTCATTTTATTTTAACATATCTAATATAGATAGTATCATTTTCATATGATTATGTTAGAATTCAAATATGAATACTATTCATATTTATATGTTTTTGCTTTTATTAACTTCCACTTCTATTAATAGAATTATATTTATGTTTCTACCTTATAACCTTATGTTTCATTTTAATTTTGTATATGGTTATGTTATATTTCTATTATGAATGAAAATATGGAAAGGGGTCATATTTGAATGTCTGATAGGGAGAGGGGTTGCATTTATATGATTTAATAATTGCATTGAATCTATAATTGTATAAGTTTACATTAAAGTCTTCGTAATAATAATGATATATATGCATTTGATTAAAAAAACCATTTTAAATATATATTTATATATGTGTATTGTATATAAGCATTATTACATTTTTTCATTAAATAATTCTTTAAGTTCAATAAATCTATAGATTTCATTAATTAATTAAAAAATATTATTATGTGAATAATATGATTGTGATAGAATATTCAAATTTTAGACTAATGACATTTACAAAATATTCAATTACTTAGAATTAAAATAATTTATTCATTTCCATTGTAAACTTTAAAGAATTATAGAATAAATAAAATGATTTAAGAGTATTTTGCTGCATTTATAGAATTTTATAAGTTTATCTTCACAATAAAGTTAATAATAATAATTTTGTGTCGTTGCATTCGAAATGTTGGGACAAACAATGTATGGCATATGAGATTTATATGTATTTGATATTATAAAATTCATTTCATATACTACTTTTTTATATTTATGTATGTACCTGGGCATTAAATGCTCAGGTACATACATGCTATATAACAAAAGAATACACAGCTTTTATTTTTAATTTATGTAGTCGCTGAGAGCTGTGTGTTATTTTGTTATATAGTATACATGTACCAAGGCATTTAATGCCCTATGGCACGCTGGTTAGCCCTTACCAATTTACCTCCCACATGCATGATCAACGCTACATAATTTTGTTGCGCCACGAGAACCGAGAAGAGTGAAAGTCATCCTTAACCTGATCGTAAATTCGGATCATCCGAGGACTGAATCAACGAAATATAAAAGCCAAGCATATTTATGCGTTTTGGGCTATTTAGTTGGATTTTTTAAATATTATTATATATTTTTGAGGTTTGGATCAAATCACATATATATATACACCTTGTGCAATTTCTTTTTCATCGTAGATTATGATTGAAATTAAACCAAAAAGAAATTGGATGTTAGATCAAATTGATATAAAAATATATATGAAAGAGGATTAATGGTTTTTGAATTGTTTTATGGTTAGTTTTTACATAAAATTAATCTTAAAATATATCTAAACAAAAACTAAGTTAAACAATAACTCAGTAAAAAGAGATTAAAATATTTTATTTATAATTTATATTGAATTTTTTGTATTATTCCTATTAAAGTAATTAAATTATTTTTTCTTTATTAATGTTTATCTTTTATTTTTTAAATGTTGGAATTGCAATATTATATCACCAACAGATATCGGGTCTGTGCAGATGCAGCAAAATGCATCTGCATCTGCCCTTTCAAGGGAGATAACGTGCGTAGGCAAACTTTCAATTGCCGATTTGGATGCAGGAGGAGGGCCACTGTTGAAATTATCATCATGGAGAACAATGGTTTCATATTCATCTGCTGCATTCAAAGGAAACTCAGACACAATATCGTCAAGTCCATCGCCAAATTCATCTGCATTCAACGCAAACTCATACTCATTAGTATCGTCATATCCATCAAAGCTAATCATGTCCCCGAATTCATCAGCATTCGAGCCCAACACAAAGTCGTCGTCCTCTACGTTAATTTCACTGAAATCAATGTGCTCAAATCGGTAAAAACTCCCATAGTCGTTCTCTACGAAAACTTCACTATAATCAGTGTAGTCATATTCATCAAACATCCCTTCAAATCTGTAAAACCGCCATCTCAACTCTACTGTATCGGACTCCACATGTTGGAGAATTTGTTGCCAATCAAGATGTTTCCCCAATATATCCAGTATCACAGCGCTTTTTCCAGACATAAACTTTACAGTCGTTAATCGGAGTTGAAGATAATTTAACATTTCATCTCCCTCCATGTTCCCTTCACTTGGATTACTAATCAGGCTTTGTTCAATACTCACGGAACTATGATTTGGATTTTGTTGATTGCCTGAAGTTCCTAGTTCAGAAAGGGAATTAGGATCAGCAGGGTCGGGATTCGAGGAAATACTCCGTTCTTGATCTTGAGTTTCCTGCGAATCAGCCTCCTCTGAATCCCATGGGCCGAATTCCACTTTCAACCCATTTGCTGCATAATAGAAAGTCTCCCTTGCACTAGCAGTTTCGTTTCTGAAATCAATATTTTCATCCAAAGGAGAAAGGCTTGGAACCCCAGTTCTTATGAAATATTTAACAAGGCAAAGCAAGTATTTGCGATAAAACTCCATCGTGTTTGTGTCTTCTCTGCCTGGAATAAGCAATTCATGGCACTCACACTCGCCGGAAGTCTCTATATATTTCAAACATTTACCGCATTCTAAGACTCTGTTTATCCTCTCTGATCTGATTTCAGTTTGAACCTGTACGCGGGCTTGCTCCATTTTCGCTTATTAAATAAACGAGGCTTGTGGTCTATTCAAAATATGCATAGAACTTTGCGGCTCATTGAAATAATCACAACTAATTTTTACTTTCCAAAGGGGAACATGTGTTAATATATCGTGACCGTTTCTATCTCACATAGGCCGACATCGTGTTCGTTAAGGATCAAGATGGGTAACTCAACTTCGACATAGATAGATGGTTTACCAATTTCTATATAAATGCGATGTGATTACATTTAATGATTATATTGGAATAGTTATTAATATTATCTATTAACTTTATAGAGTACATAACTATACAATTTCGAAAGCCATAAACAACTATATCTAAATGATAGCCCTATTTCCTTATTTCAAAAATGTATGTGTGTGGTGACTCTCTTCTCACAATAAATTGAATAATAAGAATGAAGATTGTTAAAATTGCATTTTCTCATTTTTGTTTTTAAATATTAATACATTTTTTGTTTTTAAATATTAATACATTTTTTACTTATTAATATTATTAGTTTTTTTTATGTTAATATGTTTTTTACCTATCAATATTAGATTTTTTTCCATGACACCTTGGTTCGTGTCTATAGAGCACAACCATAACATTGAATTCTTGATTTTTTTCCATGACACCTTGGTTAGTGTCTATAGAGCACAACTACAACATTGAATTGAAAATGTTGAGAGGATTATGGAAAATGTTTGAAAAAAAAAAATTGAATCTTCTCTAATATCTTTCCACAATATTGCTCAGGTTTCCTTAAAAATATATTATAGACATTTTTTTACATTTCTTTACTAATATTGTAGCAATTTTCTATTTATAGATAACACTAAGTTTGATTAAAAATATTTTATGGAGTTTATATTTCAACAATTTTCTAAAAAATGATATTTAGGAATTGAATCATAGGTGCCATGTTTAAAGTCAACGCAGTTACAGAGTTAAGGCCATGTTTAAAGTCAACGTAGTTATGGAGTTAAGACCATATGTCTCGCATATCAACTCGAGTCCTCAGCTTCTTAGGGAACCTAAGTTTGATGTTTACATGTCCGCAACATCTCGAACAAACACAAGAGGTATATCCAGCTGCTACAGGTCTCACTTCGAGGTTGGCATATATAGTCAGGTAGGTTATAATGCTATCTCTGTACCCTAGATTTGGAGTTTCTACTCGTGATAAGCTTCGTATCTATAGACAAAAGGAAACACTAGTTAAATTAGTAGTTTTTGTGATTGGAAATATTGGCCTTCTTGACTATGTAATGTCAGTTTTTATCTTTTTTGGTAACATCCTTTCTCACATGTGCATGTTTACTAGTTTTCTATCTTTTCTAATGATGTTTCCTCTGCATGTTGATAATTGGGTTCTCTGTTTTAAGCTTGAGTTTTCTGTGCAAGCCCTATGGAGAGTAAGGGTTCTATTAAAAGATCAAGGCCGATTCTACGAACTCAGGGCTCAAGGGTTCATGGAGGCCACCGTTTTTATGCTGGCGGAACCTCCCACTCTTGGAGGGTCATTGTTTATATATGCTTCTTGGCTCAGGTGGTGGAATTTTGATGGGACGCAGTGTTATCCAGTGATTCATTTGATTTTCTGATCATACATTAAATTAATGCTTGTATTTTGGATGACTCTCTATATAAATCATATTCTCGGTCCACCTACGTTGTATCCACTTTTCGCCTTTGTACAGTGGGATGGTTTACGAGTGAGGAAAGGTGGAGGAAGGGTGAAGAAGGGGGGCTCATCCTTGGTAGATATGGTGAAGTCTCAGCCTTGCGGTGGAGCCTTAGGTCGAGGCGAAAGGGGCCGCAGACACCAGGAGGGAAAACGAAAAGAAACTAGTTCGTTTTTCGGTCGAACTATGTGACAGAGGACTATGAGAGAGAGTAGTGTGCAGCAAAGGGGTCAGAAAACAAACAACGAGATTATTCTAATGACGGTTTAGGCATGCTGCGAAAGAATCCCAACAAAGGGGTTGGAAAATGAACTCTGAGATTCTTCAAGCCACAGTTTAGGTATACTTCTAAGACTTTGTTTATCCTCATTGATCTGATTTTAGTTTGAATCTGTACGTGGGTTGCTCCATTTTCACTTATTAAAACAAATTTGCGGCTCATTCAAAATTTTATTTGCCAAAGGGGGACACATGTTAATATAGCGTAATTGTTACTATGTCACATAGGCTGACATCGTGTTCGTTAAGGATGAAGATGAGTAACTCAATGTCGACGTAGATAGATCATTTATTAATTTTTTTATAACTCTGATGTTTTACATTTAATGACTCATTTTAAAAGCCTTCTAAAATAAAAATATGTATTTCATGTGGAGTTGATTGTTGATATTTATTTTGTTTTTTTAATTTAATGATTATATTGGAATAGTTACTAATATTATTTATTAACTCTATAGAGTACATAATTACACAATTATTTATGAAAATGTTTTCTGCATCCTAATTCCTTTCCCTGTAGATGCGAAAACAAGTGAAGTAGTTAAAAGAACTTATCAACCTCTTACTTTCATTAAAGATGGACATAAAAGAAATGTTTGTCCAAATTTAAAAGCCATTTAACCAATTGATGACCAACATGAAATCCCCAAATACTTGGATATGAGTACACTCTTTAGCCAAGGTAAAGAGGAGAAAATTCTTGCAATCGAGGAGTTCATCCTTGTTATTGGATCTAGGGCCTAACACCATTTTTACTTTAAAAAATGAGAAACTAAAATTGAGAGGATAAAGCCCCCACCATTGTTATTCTCGGAGTTAATTGATGCACCATAAAAAAAAAATAGCAAGGGCATGGATGTTCAAGATTTTCTACAATTACCATTATAGGAGGGGCGACCCCTTTTTCTGAGAGAAATGAACTAAAAAAGGCATGGCTTCAGTCATAGAGTGCTAAACAATTGAAGGATTCTCTTGGAATATGGCTCTATTTTGATCCAACGACACACACGAGGACAAAACTAGGGGTGTATTTTTTAAGGCAACACATGATGGATTTGAGACTCAATTTGTCTTCTCCCCAACCCTATCCCCTGATTCTCCTACAACCCATTTGCATATATGCCGAACCCGCTAAAAGAAGGGCAAGTCATGAAAATGTTCATGGCATATTCTTTTGTATTCTCACACAAGGAGCACCAACTAGGCCTTGCCAGATATTTCTGAGAGTATCCCAAGTTGGGGCTTTGTTTTCAATCGGACACCACATAAAGAACTTAGATTTTATAGGGAATTTGGCCTTCCAAACTTTCTTCCACCATAATTTAGTGATAGGGTCATGTCTTATTACCATAAGCTAAACATAACTGAGCTTAGGTGTGTAAGCACAAAATGGGGATATGCTCCAAATAAGTAGAGCGTTTGTGAAAGTGCTCCATCTCTTGTGGTAGCCTTCATTCAGATTTGGGTCTCCAAAAAAAGGTCATCCTTGACTATTTTGTGTGTGTGATATGAAAGTGATATGGAAATAAATTAGTCAACATGGATCCTCAAATAGTTTTTTTTTTGTATTGAAATATTTTTTAAAAGGATAGATAATTATACATCTCCCTCACACTCAAGTAAAAATATAGGATATTTTCCTTTTGTTTTAATTATTACATGTTTTTATGTTTTTAATCAAAACTAACCCAAGTATGTATATTTATTTTTGTTTTTTTTAATATAGTAGACATTGTATTTTCATGTGTGCTCGACCTGGAGTATTGTAATCATCATAAAATGTGTTAACTCCAGGTTGAACATAAATGGAGCTACACATGTACTACATACCAAGCTACACAATAACTAATAACGCTACCATATTGAGCATGGAATTATTAATGTTTTAGAATGATTTTAATTAAAACTAACAAAACATACGTAGTCAATTTTTATAAATAATCATTTTTTTTTTATGATAACGAACAATATTTTTTATTTAAATAATATTTCATTTTTAATTTAAAAGTTAGATGTATCATTTCCTTCATGACTTTCTATTACTTCTCTCATACCATTTCATTTACTGTACAATCTGCATAAATACTCTTATGGATGTGAGGTGAGCTAATCACTTGACCTTGCCCATCACAATTCTCTAATCCCTTCATGAGCTTCTATTATTTTGTGATTGCTTAGAGGCCATGGGAAAATTTTAAAATATTCGAATAATAAATAATTATAAGTATTAAATTATATTTGAAAAATAAATAAATTATATTTAAAAAATAAATAAATTATGTTAACTTTAAATTAAAGTTGTATAAAGACTTGAACTTATTTTTTAAAATAAGAATCTATAATCTAAAATAAAATTTAAACCCAAATTTCATTCAATAAGCAAGGTAAGAAGTCACTAAAAGTAGTTCTAGATGATACACAAATTTAAAAGTAGATTCCATTATCAACCTTTTAGTTTTGGTGTTGATCTCCATCTACATTTGAGGGCAGCTGATATCGGCATAGGGGACAAAAATTACTAATTCCAAGCCACGTAATGATGCCTTCACTATGATAAAAGTGATTGCATGGCAGTAATTTGGCTTCATCACCAGCACGTATCAGGTCTATGCAGATACAACAACATGCACGTTCAATTTCAATGTAGATTACGTGCGTGGGAAAACTTTCAATGGCATATTTCGATGTAGGAGGAGGGCCATTGTTGAAATTATCATCATCAAGAATAATGATTTCATATTCTTCTATTATATTCAAATGAAAGTAGTACATAATATGGTCATATCCATCAATACTAATCTTGTTGCTAGATCTATTTCCATTCAACTCAAACTCATACTCAATATCGTCATATCCATCAAAACTAATCATGTCCTCAAATTCATCTGCATTCGTGCCCAACACATAGTCATACTCTACATTGATCCATTATAATTAATGTGCTCAAATCCATTGAAAATCCCATAGTCGTCCTATACGGGAATTTCACTATAATTAGTGTGGTCATATCCATAAAAAATCCCATCAATTTTGTAAAATCACCATCTTAATTCTAAGTTATATTTTAGCCCTTTGTTGACACTACGATTAACACCCTTCAAAATTTTACCTACACTTAAATTTTAGAGACTAACGAGGATCTTACGGTGTTTTGTTCCATGTTCACTTCATGGTCAATTGTTTTTTGCTAAGTTTCTAAGTCTTCTTCTAAAACTCTAGTGTCAATGTCACTTGCTCACACATGCTCGACCCTTAATGAGTTCATAAATGGACTTCCTTTATGCAAGATTGAACAAGCATAGTGCAGTACACCAAGACAATGACTGTGCAATGTTTAACCCATGCTAACATTTAATATGCACTCTCCATTCACAATATCCCTCACTTTGGTTCAATTGTACTTTTATTTTGGTGAGTTTTCCCAATTGTTTCTTTTGCGCACCTTTGTTTTTGTAAGTGTCGCTTTAACATTTTTAGTTGTAATTTTTTCTTGTGTTCACTTTAATAAGCATATATTTCATGTTACCTTCACTCTAGCATGCGTCAATTTCAATTTCCTTAGCATTTGCAAGTGTCGTTTTCACATTTTCTTACAAACACAAGTGTCACTTTTAGTTGTTTCCTCTCATGTATGTGTCATACCTTTGCATATCACTAGAGGAAATTATAGCGCACTATCTTGCATTATATTTTCCTATGTATCATAAGAATATGACAAGATACATTCTTGTAGCTCAGCACACTTTTTGGTCACAGTCGACACTTGTGTTGCAATGTGTGTTCTGGGTGTTGTAATGTGGCATTTTAATTGTCACAATTAGAAATATGTGTTTCTTTGTTTCTATTTCAAGGTGTTATTGTTTTTATTGAGTATTTTGAATTTTCATAGCTTGTATCAATGGCATTCATGTCTGTGATCCATGTTTGAGTCTCGTTTGGTTGCATTTCCCTCTCTTACTCTATTTGTCCCACGCTTAGCCATTTCGAAACTCTTCTTGGTCCTCCTACCCAGTGTAAGTTATGAAAGCTTCAATCCTTCACCAAGTGATGAGCATTTTCTATCCATGAGCCTCATCAATTAGATATTTTTCTCCTAGACTTGTGCACTAAGTCTTTCTTAAGGTAATCCCTTATGGTTGCACATTCAAAATATCTCCTCCCTCTCACATTACATTAAATATCTCTTGGGAAAATTGACTTACCTTCTACTACTTACCTCAATGAACTACATAATCTCTTATTACAAGTAGCCACTGTGGAAGCAAAATGCACCAGCCTTCCCTATATATCATGGTTAAGCACATCACACACTCTTAGTTGGTAGTAATTTCTTCCCTTATG
>APFE030948230.1:0-14433 GCA_000404065.3 Pinus taeda | reverse complement strand
TCTTTATGAGATAAAACTTTCTTTTTTTGTGTCCAAATGAGGTTGAGTTCCTTTTTATATATAGGCTTTCCAGGGGTATGAATTTCTTCCTTCAGATTGACTTGCTTAAGGCACCATGACAAGGTCTTGGAGGCTCTTTGACTTTATTTTGACTCAAATGAAATTTTCTTTACAATATGTAACATGCCCAAAAGGGTCTTCCATACATGACAATGACCCTTGTGACTTTTTGACTCAGTCAAAAGCCTTAGAAGCACTCAATGGGTGCCTGACCTATAAAATAAATTTCCCTTGAGCATGAAAACCATGCCTCAAGAATGAATATAACAAATTTCCTTTTCTCTTTACATCAAATACATAAAATCATGATTAATATGTCATTATGTAGACTGGACCTAGTTACATATTTCAACACTCCCTCTTAACTAAGAAGGCATTCATAATCCATACAAGGTAATTGGACATTCTCAAACTAAACAATTCTCATAACGAAAGTTGGATTGGTAAGCCATCTCATAAGCTACCTCCTTAGCTTATGCTAGAGAATCTTATCATACCAACCAACATTGTCACATAGCAAGGCCTTGACTAACAATTCTATCTCTCCATAATATCGTGGCACAATTATGGTGAGACCAATGACTGATAAAAACCATCATCATTATCTATTAAGGCACATACCAAACCTAGGTGTTCACAAGGTACACCCTTTTAGGACAAATCCTATCTTGGAATAACACATCCTCAAGGAATTTCCTCTTTAACTACTCTTACCTATTGGATTCCCTACCACATCCTCAAAGAGTATCGAAATCAATCTTTGGTTCTTACTGAATCCTCCATTCTTTCTTCATAACATGAAGAAAATAATTATGTGTATATCTCTCCTCATGGCCTTCACTAAGACTTACAACAGTAAGTCCTAGTCTAGTGCATTAGTCTAGTGCATTAGTCTAGTGCATGACACATGAAGTAGAGAACCATATCTGTCACTCCCTCTTAACTAGGGAGGACCAACTCATTCCTATAAAAGGAATATATAAAGCTCCCTCTTAACTTGGGACTTGCTTAATCTCCATCTCAATTAGGGACTTGTTTCCAACAACAATGCTTTGGTGGAGATTATGGTACTATCAACTACTTGTATGTCCCCTCCTTTCGATGTCATGAATTTCAAATTGTTCATCATGAAGCCTTGATCTTGTAAGGAATCATCCATCCATCACTTTCCTTCAATGAACCATAGGGTTTAACCAATAGTTATGCTATCCTTCTTTTCCTTCGAAATAGATATTCTGTCGACACCTAGCTTTCCTTCATACAACTACCTCTTCTAGGTCATGTTTATTTTAGTACATTCCATCCATTCTCAGTTGTAGGTGACATATACAAATTTCTTTTGGTAGCCCTATTTCAACCCAACCAGATGTTGTTCAAAAATAAAAATGAGCATAAATAAAAGTTAACTTTTATGATGGTCTTTCATCATGACATCTTCTTATTTGCAACATTGACATCTTTCACATTCATAAACACATCTCCAAGACATTCAAATATCAAGGGTCTCGTATATTTATAGTCCTTATCAAAGTTTTCATTCCTTCTCCATTTGAATCTTTGTTAGCTTCTTGTTTCTCTTCTAATCATCTCCCTTCATGCTTGAGTCTCATTAGCACTATTGCTTCATAATCCTAAGTTTTGTCTTAGGCTTTGTCACAAGTTTGAAGCCCATGAATGTTGTTTTAGGGAAGAGGAAACCCGTAAATATTGCATCATTAGGCGTGATGTGAGAAAATTTGGATGCTCATATGAGTGTTCAAGAGTTGAATTCCTAATTAGAATATCTCATTGGAAATCCTTTTAAGGCCTATGAAACTACTATTACCACTCAACTTAACCTAGTTTGGATGGGGTTCATTGGCTATCATGGCTACCAAGATAAGTATTTGTGTCAAAAATATTTCATATGAATCTATTTCATAAATTGTGTCAGCCTTATTTTGGAAAGAGTTTACATTTGCACGCAAGAATAATATATATCTTGCATGGGTCTTCTTTGGAAGGTTTATATATTTTTATGCATTAAAAAATTAACTATTGTGCACTTGAGTTCTTGAAAATAAGTATTTTCTTTTTCATCCAATAAAAGTATCTATTATACGTTTGTTTTTTTGAAAAGAATTACATGCTTGCATGCACGAAGGAGTAGGTCATGCATGAAGGAGTAGGTATTATGCATTTAATTTCTTGTAAAGAAATATGTGTTCTTGAAAGTATGGAAAGAAAAAATATTATTATTTCTTTAGGAAAAGAATACATGTAGAGGTGCACAAAACAATAATCATGATGTTGGTTCCCTGGAAGAGAATAGATGCTTTGAAATAAAAATTTGTTTTGTGCTTGGTTATATATATATATATATGGTGTTCTTACATGAAAGAAATATACCTATATGACTAATAACTATTATACTAAATTCTTAGAAAGGAATTTTTGCATATAAATAATAATTATTACACAATTTCAAGAAAAAATAAACATGTGTTTAAATGTTCTAAGTCTTTAAAAAAATATATTATTAGAAAAAAAATCCACGGTTCTTGTGTGCATGAGCATAGGTTAAATATAATTCTTTTCTTAAAAGGATTTGTTGTGAAATTATGGGAATGTATTTATGGATTTTGTGTGCATAATAACTAAATTATCGAAATCGTTTTACTTGAAAAATGTTAAATGGGAACCTTATGCAACCAAATAATAACTATTTTCCGAGATCCCTAGAAAAAGAAATGTGTATTTACATACACAAAAGATTAGTTCATTGTGTTAAATCTCTTTATGCGCAAAATAATAATAAATATTTTGAAAAAAGGAATAAGATTCTTTATGCATAGAGACATTAATTGTTGTGTTAATTTCCTCCTTGAAAACAAAAATGTGTTGCATGAATGCAAATAATAGTTGACTGAAATATATTTCTTGGAAAGAAATGCACTTTACATGCATGGAAAGTAAAACTTTTGAGATAGATTTCTTGGGAGGAAATGTAGCTTTCATGCGTAAAAAAAAAAACTAATTGGGATTTCATGCATAATTGAAAATATATTATGTTAGTTTCCTTTGGAAAGGATTATGTCTACATGCAAGAGTAATAGCTATTATGTCCATTTCTTTTGATTATTTTTTAATACATGAGAATGAATTAATTAATGAGTTAGTTTCTTGGAAAAGAAACATGGATGTTACATGCAGAAGATAATGGTTAATATTGTGCAATTTAATAAAAGCTATTGTGCCAAAAGGGTATATATTGTATACACCAACTAAGGTAATAGTTTGCTTTTTAAAAAGGAATATCCATTTACACGGTTTCTTTTAAAGAGTGTTATGCATATACAAGAATAATATACTATATGTTAGCTTTCATTTGGAAAGATTATGAATTTTCAAATAAGATTATTTGTTAACCTTCATCTAGAAAGACTATGTGTTTGCATACAAGATGGTGTCAAGCTTTATTTGTGAAAGACTCTTTTGGGAAAAAAATAAAAATATATGCATTTTCATGAATATGAATAATAACCATTGTGTTAGTTTCTTTTTTACATATTTGTGTGCACTAAAAGTAATAATTGAGGGGATAGGTTCTTTGAATAAAGTTTATATAATTATATGCATAGGAATACTAACTAATATGTTTTACCCTTTGAAAATAAAAAAGTATGTATTTCATGCATATAGCATTTGGCTTCTTGAAAATAATTCTTTATAATAGGATAAAGTCTATTTGTATGTTCAAGAAGAAAATGTATTTTCATGAAAGGTAACATATGTTCACATGATATTGGTTGAGGGGTTGGGTCCTTTTGGATAAATTTGATGTGGATGCATGAAAATAACACATATTTTTATTGTTATTTGGGAAAAGCTTATATGTATAATTTTGTAGAATCTTTCTACAAATCAGCTAGCTCTGATACCCTGTAGAACTTTTTCTACAAATCAGCTAGCTCTGATACCATGTAAAAATTTCTCACCTGTAGATCACCTCGTAATGCAATGTACTAAAGCAAAACACTTGATCTACTTCTACAAACAATTTAGTGGAAGATTAATCGAACATGAGCAACATCAATAAGAACACATATAATTGATAAGAAGGAATCAATCACACATAACACAGAAGAATTTACTCGGGGAAAGCCTCAGCGTAAAACCCCAACTCTGTATTATCATACAAGTGGAAATATAGTCTGGACTATAGAAAGAATCAACTCACAACCTATCATGCTCTCTCTGCAATCCCTCTGTTGCTCATAGACAGTCAAAGTCTTCTCACAAACCTTCTCTTTTGTCCTCCAAGCCTCCTATTTCCTTGTGCAATTTCCTTGGGGTCCAGTGCTGCCACCTGGGTGAATTGGCCGCTTCACACACTCACTAACCTCTTATCTAATTGCACAAACTTGAAGGAGATAAATCCTCATCATGGATGAGCTTACTTTATAGTAAAAATATTCATCAAACTGATAGTACAATGTCCCTTCTCTGATCTCAACTGGGTTTCTGTCTAAACTGACATGCATTAGTTATCCATGAGTGAATACATAGTTATCTGAAAATGATAGTTGTCACATGCATGCAAGCATCAATAAACTATATCTCATTAATTTAACAACTTGTTAAATTAATCTAACTGAACTTGACTAAGTTAAACTAAGTCAACTGATCCTCTCAATATAGAACTCATGCTTAATTCCTCAATCAGTGGAGCAAAACAAGGACACATTCCCCAATACATGGAGAAATAATTGCATGTTCTCACAAAGACTTCAAGTTTTCTTTTCATTAACTAATTAACTCATGGAGATTAATTAATTAATATTTTAAACTACTGGTAAGATCAAATTCGTTTTTACTTCCTATAGTTAGACCAGGAACTGCTAAAAATAGGAAGGGACCCAGAAATGCTATTTTTAGAAAATGTTATTTTTAGTAGTTTCACCTCTCACCGAAGATGGCCAAAATGCTCATTGGCCAAACTGCTATGTTTAGAAGTACTATTTTTTAGAATTTCTATTTTTAGCATTTCCTAAATTTAACATATCTTGTTGCACACTTTTCAACATTATATAAATACATGCAAGAATATGAAATTTAAGATTCTATTATTCTTTAAAAGAATTTGGACGATGGTATTGATTTTCCTTGGAAAAGAATGTAAGCTTATGGGAGGGGAAGAGCAATTAATGTGGTATATATTTATGGACATGATTTGATAGTGACATGTCTATAATTAATGCATATTCAGTGTTGCTAAAGGGAACATGTCATGATATTTTGTTTATATTTCATGTATGCACATGAATAGATGTTGCAGAATCATTAATAAGGATTGATTATTGGTTGATTAATACTTTATCTAATCATGATATCAAATTTTCTTGAAGACAACAATGGAAGGAAATAATGGCGATGTATGCAAAGGATAGATTATATTTAACATTGTGGTAGGTGAAGAACTAATGTTCCATGAAGATTGAAGGGTGCTAGTTGTAGGATGGTCCACCGATGGGGAAAATCTAGGCCATACGACATAAAGATTGTGAATTTGTGGGTAAATGATATCATGATGATTGTAAAATCTTCTAGATAGACATGTTTTACTTAAATTATATTTATCTATAATATTTTTTTGATAATGGTTAAGAGATAGACTCTCTTACAAACCATTGAGTGAGGGGTGAACACCCTCATGAGCGTTTAATAATAAAAGTAAACACTTATTGGTTTTCACCCTACGGGGTTTCCAGGGTATATTAGTGTTGAATGATGTGATTTCCTATGGTTCTATTTGGATTATTTTAATTCTTTTCATAACATGTCATTTACATTACCAAGTATGTGATTAACTAACATAGTTGAAAGAATCATGGAAATGATGCAATGTTACATCAAGATGTTTATGATAATATGTTATATCATTGGATGTTATGTTATGTTATGTAAATTCTTATTTGTTTACTGAATATTACTATATGTAAAGATAAATACTATATCTAGTATCTAGTAAAGGAAAATGGAATAAGTAATTAGAACAATTACATGTGTAAATTGTGTAAAATTTATCTAATCCTATGTGTTTTCATGCGAGGTTTACCAAGGGATGTTACAGGATGTATAGAAATGGTGTTGGTGATGAAGAACATGAAACTCTCAAGGATGTTGGTTTAGGGAATTCTAAACTTGTGGAACATCTTTCAGATCATCAAGAATAGATAGAAGGGCCAAATTATTCCAGAACCCAAGAAGAGACTATCATGTCTTTGAAGTACATTGCAATAAGTTGAGGGATGTGTAGCTCCTCGTGGCACTTTAATGAGTCATAACATTGATTCCAGGTTGTCCAACTATGATGAGGCATTATTTCAGTAAGTTTGGAAGGATGACATCATGGAAGAATATTAATCCATCATGAAGAATGATGTGTGGAATATTGTGTTAATACATGAGGTAAAGTTAGTGGTAACTTCCAAGTGAATCTACAATATCAATAATGTAGTGGATGGTAGCATGGAGAATTATAATGTAAGATTCATGGTTAAAGGGTTCTCCCAGAAAGAGGGAGAGGAATATGAGGAGACATTGGCTCAAGTTTCTAGGTGAAATTCTATTATAACTTTTATTTTTATTGATTCTATTATGGGTTTGAAATTTTGAGTTTTCAATAGTCCTCTAAACTAATAATTATTTCTCATGATTTTTCTTACATTTATTATTCAACATAAAATAATTTCAAAAAGAAATTCAATAATATAACAAAATGCTAGAGGATTGTAAAGATACAACCACACAATAACACAAGAGTTTACCATGGGAAAACCAACATGGGGAGAAATCCCACCAACCTTTACTTATAGAATCAACTCAATAAAAGAGATATCTAAGTAAGGATGATAATAAAAATGACTAATAAGATTGAAATACTAGAAAACCACCAAGATTCCAAGTCATCCCTCCTCCAAGATTCCCACAAGTGAAAATTAGTTAAGGTATAAACTAGGCTTGCGATAGGAGGCCAAATTTTGGCCCTCTCTATCCACATAAGTTTAGGCAGATCATAGAAAAGTTACCATAGAAAAATCAGCTTGTTCCTTCAACACTTGTGAATTGTAGCAAAGATTTCTTCTACAAGTGCAAGCCTATTTATCTACTCCTTTGACTTGGTATTCTTGGATTGATGAATACCTAGCGAGTCTTGGCTTCACCAAGAGTGATGTTGATCCCAACCTTTTCTAAAAGGTTGTTATAGGTGAGCCTATGATATTGTTGCTACATGTTGATGACTTGTTTTTGACAGGGTCAGAGAATCTCATTGATCATAGTAAGTGTGAGTTGACATATGAGTTTTAGATGAAGGACCTAGACTTGTAGCATTATTACTTGGGAATATAAGTATGTGTTGACAGTGTTGGACCCACCAACATGTTAGGGGATCTCCCTAGTAAGAAGTCCCAACTAGACCTCAGACTGTTTGGTGTAGGAATCCCAACAGTGGGTCATACGATATCGCCTTGACTGCGGTTGCATGCATAGGCAAGTAATATTTCCCTATTGGTAGCAAGGGCATGACACACAGCAAGCCAAGAAAGATGCATGAATGTCTCTAACACACGAAAGGTGGAATGTTTGCACCCCTTGGAAACCTATGTAAACACCCATCTTGAAAGATAACACACGAGAAAATTTGCATCACAAACTTGAAGGAAGGTGAACCAACAATCCAAAATGATGGCTAAACCAACAACACATCTCAATAAGATTGATACATACATATAGAGAAGGAGTCTATACATACATGCGTAATAAAACATATACATATATCATTAGAGTAACCAAGTTAACTGCAATAAAATAACAACACATGCATGAAATCTGTTGGCTCTGTTATATTAAGAAGTGAAAATTCCAATCATACAGTACAACCATGACAAACCACTAGTCTCGATAGCAGAACGTTACGGTCACTTCCACCTGCTCCTCCAAAGAGATGTACTAGATCTGCACTATAGAGAAGCCAAGGCTTGTTACAATACTCTCCAAACTTTCTCTAAGATACTCCTATCAGAAGCTTGGCTGACCAAAAGCCTCTACAATGAGTTATGAGGTACTATGAATAGCGAAGGGTGGGGTGACCCTTGACATTCCCCTTTGTGGTTGTTCACCTACCCTCATAACTCTTTAGCTACTCTATGACTATTAAATTCCACTATTGACACTTGGACTTCCACTTTACAAGATGTTACATACAATTTGCACATGTACCCATGTGAGACAAAATGGCTTGAGCAAGCCATGAAAGACATCACTAAGACTTGGACAACTGTGGGAAGACAAACCCTTCGACATCCTCATGATGGTTGACAGGTGAACTAATACAAATATTGGTTGTCCCTGATGGTGTTCACACACTCAAAGGTGACATCCTTTTGAAAGTGAACTCTTGCCTCCGTTGCATTCGAGTACATTGATATGGCTCCTCTGTCCAACTCGTCTGATAACATGTGCATCATCATCTTGAGTGCGGTTGGACCAACAACATATTGATCCATATTATCTGTGTTGATCTTCAAGTGTGTGCTGGTGACCATGTGCATCAACTTGTCGAAATACATGTTCAGATCCAGTCAGAATCGCTTCTTTTCTTCGCCTCGGTGAGTGTGCCAAATGGGTGGGATCACATGAATGCATACAATGACATCCATTATCTTGAACACCCTTTCATGCAATCGATAGTACTACTCAACCTTTCTACTCCATGCTAGCTATTAGATGGGTCCATAACTTGTATGGGCGCAGTTTCATCAATATGTGCATGTACAGAAACATAATGCAAGACATGAAAAGAAAACTTACCCTAAAATAGCTAAGCTGAAAGTGCCAAAGACTCCTCAATGCAATGTGGGATGTTAGAGTTGTAAGGTCAATGTGAGGAATGAGCTCTACAGTGTCTGATTCACGAGTTTTGATAAGATCGAGTTTATGATGTGCATGCCACAAATTGAGGAAAAAGAGACACTTGGTGAGAGGTTTGTAAAATGAGCCTTGCATGTAACCTCTAGCAGCGAAAAATAGTTCCCTATATCTAGGGATTCCTTTTGTATGCTGCCTTTTTCTATTTCAAGAAGAGCGGCCCATGCATGGAAATTAGTTTTTCTCAGTCCCAGAGGGACCCGGTCAACTTGAAGGCACATGCAACATCCTGCTTGATTGAGAGAGGGATTTGCACAGTTATGAGAGGAACTGTGCTGGATGTCCCGGAGAGATTACACAATTTTTGGGAAGAGCAGGTGACTACTGCTAAGAATTGCATAATTTTTGGGCTGAGCTGCAACATTGGGCCATATTGCGCAATTTTCCAAAGGAAGATTTTCTGACTACATTGTGCAATTTCTAAGCCCAGTAGGCTGCCCAGCAGATTTGCACAATTTTTGGAGGCAAGGTTGGTTCCCCTCTGAAATTGCACAATTTTTTAGTGATCTTCTCAACCAGCAACTCGCCCTAGTCTGGAATGGTAGCCTATGAGGGGAGTGAAGAAAAGTAACATTCACAGCTTAGAAAGCTACTAAAAAGCTAGTGAAGCATATGTACTTGACAACGCAAGACATGTTGCTAAGGATGATTTGTAGGGAGGCTCCAAAAATGAACCTAAGGAAAAATTTTGTAGGGTGGTTGAAACCACTACAATAATATGGTAGTAGCCAACAAAAATCCCTTATTAAATGGAAGTATGCCATTATGATCCTTCAAGGATTTGGGATGATGGTCTACAAGTACATGTCTACTCCCATGGTGACCAATCTAAATAAATTGATAGAAACTGATTCATATATGGTAGATCCCTTTATGTATTGACATTTGATTGGCTCATTCATGCATTTGGTTAATTATAGACCTAATATTTTCTTTAGGGTGAACACTCTAAGCTAGTTCTTGGTGGAACCAAGGAATTCACATTGGAATGTGGAAAATCATGTGTTGATATATCTTCTTGGGATAGTTAGTTATGGTTGGAGATATGTGCCAAAATATGGAGTACAACTATATGAATTCTCAGATTCCAATTGGAAAGGGAGTATTGAAGACATGAAGAGCACATTAGGATTTTATTTTAGTTTGGGTTCCACTATGATATCTTAGATGAGAAGAAAGTAAACAACTTTAGTACTGAGCACTACATACTGGCCACGCACACTGCAGCCAATATGGATTTTAAAAGTACTTGCACGATTGTTTTATCAACTACAGGAACATACCAGGATATATTGTGACAATTAAAGTTGTGTGAATCTTTCAAAAATTCATTCTCCATGACAAGCCAAAGCACATTGAGATTGAGTACCATTACATGTAATACATGGTACAAAAGAAGAAGAGATTAGTGAAGCTGAGGAGAAAGTTGCTGACATTCTCACCAAGTCACTACCCAAGGAAAAGTTTGCATACTTCAGGTACAATCTTGGAGTGGCTTAGAATGCCTCCCTCATTGAGAGGGAGTGTTGATATTGTAGCATTAAGGGGAAAACATTATCCTTAGGTTAGGATATTGAAATATCAAAAGTATTGACTAGGGGCCATGTAATGTACCTATCGAGAATGGCCCAAAGAGCATCAAAGCCTACAGTGCTCCCCTAAATTTCCAAGAGGTATTTAGCTAGTGGGTAGAGTGAGTTCCTTTAGAATTGGGAATTTTATTACCATTCAATTGCCATGCATGAATGGTAATAACCTAGGTTTCCATTGTACGTCATAGGTGTTGACCAGGTTCTAGGTGACATCTTGGATAATTGGTGAACACAGACTAGTCTTGACCCAAGAAGGCCAAAAGGCTTGTGTGAACCCAAAAGGCCTTTGACTAGTGGGTAAGTAGATCCATTTGCAAAGGAGAGTTGACTAGTAGGAAACTAGATCCCTTCACATGATGTTAATGTAGGATTATTTCAACATTTAGTGGATGGATACATAAGCATAGTTAGCTCTTTCAATATTTTCTAGAGAAGGATATTTTTTTTTAACAAAGCGGACATCTGAAGAAGTTAAGAATAATACCTCCCTATCAAAGAGGGAGTGTTTAATTTTCATAGCTACATCGGTATTCAAATAAAAATAAAGAAAAGATAATTTTAATTAATTTTGACTTAGAACAGTCATGCCATCCCCCTAATTGAATAGGTTAATTAACACTTCTTCAAAACCCACATGATTTTTCCAATATAAATACATCATTTGACCTACCTTGGCATTAATTCAAACCAAAAAAAATGATATCTTCTATTCACACATGTGAAGGAAAGAGACAAAAGATATTTGGAGTTTGAATGAGCTCTCTAATATGTTTGACTAATGTTGACCAAGCTCTATTATAATCTATTTCACATAATTTCTGGAGGGTTGACCGTAATTCTTTCTAGTTGAGTTAATCATAGAGTTGAACACATTTTTGATGCTAAAAGTTGACCAAATTTTCTGAGTTGACCGTAGGTTGTATGACATAGTTTGACTAAAATTTCTAAGGAAAAGTTCACCATAATTGAATAATACTTTCTAAGGTAGAATTGAACAAAATTTATGGGCACTGTTTGACTAAAGTTTGGGTAGCGTTTATTGATTTATTTGGGCAATAGTTTGGCTAATTTTATGGGCATTTTAGACCATGTTTTACCAAGCTAATTTATGTGGTCGGATTGACCAAATTTGGCTGGAAATGAAATTGTACCATCTGTTGAATTGAACAATAATTTATCTAAGAAGAGATTGTTGGGTTTTTTTACCAAGTTTGGGTTCCCTGGGTGAAAAATATGTGGTATTTACTATTTGATCATGATATCTATTGTTGAATTATTATATTGCATTTATAGTTTAATTTTTTGAAGTGTAATTGATTAATGATAATCTAGAAAGGGAAAAATATCATTAGAAGTAATTATCCATAGTACAAAATTCGTGCTTGTCCTCATAGCACTAGAAAACTAACATCAGGTGCATGTTCACCATCAACCTGGATAGTATTATATTATTATTTTGAACAAAATTGAAAATTCCTCCTTGATTTCCCCTTCTTGTTACAGATCAACACGTTGCCAACCTTTTTTGTTAGTGTTCTAATACTTTTTCCTTTTTCGTATCTTCTTTGCGATAGGGAATAAGACCTAAATATGTCATGTTTGAAAACATGTGTGGCATCTAAGTGTCATGTTTTCATAGTCCAAAATTTGAATCCATTGGAAATATTTATGATTGAGCAAGATGCAGTTAGGTAGACCCTTTCTTAGGTCTATTTCTACATATATATGGGAAAAGGTGAATAACAATTTCTTTCTTCTTTCATCATCCATGTGTTTAAAGGAACCTAAAGTTTTCTTGATTCCTTGTAAGGTCTTATGATGCCAAAAGGGAAGAGGGAGGTTTGGAAACCTTCCCCAAAACCAATACCTTTTTTACCACCATTATTGAGGAATTAAACTTTGGAAACCAAGGGGTGATGAAAAGTCTTGCTCTTCCATAAAAACAAAGCTTTTCCTTCAGAACTTTCTCTATATCTTCTTGGGAATTGAACCAAACAATGAAAAAACCTTTTAAACAAACATAAATACCACAATTTTTGGACCATGTCATACATTGAGGTAAATCTTCAATCATTGGCCAAAAACCATTAAAAATACAAATGACAACCTTTGATTGAAGAACCAAAAAGAGTTGATTTACTTCGGAAGATGGAACATATTCTAATTGTTTAACAATATAATTTCTTGGAGTCAACTATGGTTGTTCCATTGCAATGTGGCCTTCCCTCGAGTTGCATCCTTGTAACAAAATAAACCAATTGGGTTCCTAGAGCTTGAGGCACCTATGTGAAAGCAGAAAAGAAATAAATTAGTGGAGTTCTTAGTTACGACATTTTCACGTATCTGGGAAGAAAATATAAAATTGCTTCCATTCACATATAAGTTGTTGCATGGCTATTGTGATCCCCAGTCGTTTCTCAAATGACACAAACAGTTAATGGGGCGATATCATTTCAAGTTTTCTTCTGTTCCCACTACTAGCACTTGCAGATTATGAGCCCACAAAATCAACTCATCCTTGCTTCCACTTCAAACTAAAGAACCCTATGGTCTACATGTAACATTAATTCATCAAACAAAGTCAATGGATCTATGCATCAAGAAATCAATGCATTAAATCACCACTACATAAAGTAGAAAACAAAATTCGTGAATTAAACCAACTAAATTATTACATAGCATCTATTGGTGGCTTGGTTGGCCAATTCTTCATTCTAATGGTCACCTCTTTTCAATGCCCAAAGGCTACAATTTACAAAGGAAATTACAATATTGTGGTTCATTTCAAGATCCATGATATTCTCCATAAATCTCTCAACATGTTCCTCTCCACAAATCTCATCCCTCACAAACTTGATTTTTCAAGCTTTTTAACAAATCCCTTACCTTTTGATGCATTTTTCTCATTTTCATCTTTGAGAAGTTCTTCTTGTTAATTTTTTTCACAAGATTGGTCGATGGTCCTAGATCAGACACCCAAGGTACAAAAAATTATGACGTCCTTATCATATGCATATAGTCCTCTCGTAACAAATTTAACACATGAGTTGAAACTCACCTATACACTAACAAGTCTCCACCTTGCTACATAATACCTCACCAAATGTTTTCCTAATTTTGGGCTTTTGGCATTTTCCTAGTTCTTTTCTCTAGAACCGTTTGAGCACTCCTTTCTCTAGGATATTGCAAATATTCTACCCTTCCTCTATTGTCACCTACATAGATAAAACACATCTCTTACCAATCTTCAATCACTTGTACCTTCTTCTGCTACTTCTCCTCCACGCTACACGGAGGAATCTTCTGCTCTCTAATACCATTTGATGCAAATGATTTATGGGGGTCTATCATTTCAAGTTTTATTATGGTCCCAATCATAGTACCTGGGGATCATGATTCTGCAAATGTAACTCATCGTCACTTCCACTTCAAACCAAAGAACCCTATTGTCTACATGTAACATTAATTCATCAAACAAAGTCAATAAATCTATGAATCAATCCATCAATGCGTTAAATCACCATGCACACACATAGAATCACATAAATTATAAGACAATTTTCATTAATTAAACCCACTAAACTATTACATAACATCTATTGGCACCTTGGCTGGCCATATCTTCATTCTAATGGTCACCTCCTTTCAATTCTCAAAGGCTACAATTTATAGAGGAAATTACAATATTGTGAATCATATCAAGATCCATCATCTTCTCCATAAATATCTCAACAAGATCCTCTCTACAAAGCTCATCCATCACAAATATGTTGTTTCAAGGTTTTTAACAAATCCCTTGCCTTTTGATGCA
>APFE030948222.1:186179-213418 GCA_000404065.3 Pinus taeda | reverse complement strand
TCATCGGTCTCCAGTCCATCCACCTGATGAGCGCGAGTGATTCAGGAAGATGTGACTGAAACCCAGGGGGCATGCACCTTGGTCTGTTTTGGCAGGAAAACCTTGGGTATAGAGTGAATTTCTACGAGGGATATATGACTAGTCTGATGAACCCGTCCTTATAGGAAAATGGGATAAGGCTGGAATAAGATACCTTCATTAAAGTTATGTGAGTGGAATGCGTCTGCGCCATTCACCTTTGTCTGTTTCGATAGACATCGCCGAGGAAGCATTTTATCTGCTACGCGAATAGAACTTTCTTCTTAACCTAGAAATTTTTCGCTATACTTGGGGGCATGCAAACCTTTCCGCATGCAAGTGAAGAGCGGCTATTTATTTTTTAAATTTGTAGGAACTCTAACCATTCAAACCTGTAAGGCTAGTCGTTTCCTAAGTTGCATAAAGAAAGGATCTATGGCAAAGCTTGAGAGATGTAAGCCACTTCAAAATAGCATCTCGAATGAGACATTCTTATCATATGACTGGCAAGCAATGTTGTCGTAGAGTTCAAGCTCATTAAAAAATAAACCCTCCACGAGCAGTTTTAGCGCATAGTTCAAGCTTGTTAAAAAATAAACATAAGTCATGAGAAAATTTTTCCCCTAGTGTTTAAGCTCACTAAAAAATGAACCGGTAAATAACCATTGTGAATGCCTTATCACCAGCTTTTGAGCGTTGGTTGTGTTCTCGCCATCACCTCCATTCTGTTTTTAGCCGATCATTCACCCCCATAAGATTGTTTACCCCTTCGAGGAACATCTATGAAGAGTGATTCTGTTAGCCATCCTTATGACACTGCCATGATTAGAAAATTCCAAATCTTACCTGGAATCAGCTGCTACCCGAAACCATCACTCGTTCCTCGAAAACGAGTCTTCTTTAAGCTCTTTTCACCTGACTCATAAAATATGAAAAGATTGTCGAGTGATTTGCCTCTCCAGCTCGTTAAAATCATCGGAAGTGATATCCCTCCTCTAGATTTTAAACTTTTTGGACCTGAGGAATTATTACACAGAAAGATCGAGCGCTTGTCTTGTTCAGCTCATTAAAACTATAAAAAATTCATCCCTTTTGTATTATTTTATGCTTTTTTGGACTTAAGGGATTATATGACGAAAAAGAATCATTGGAGTCTCCTTTCCGTTCCTTTCAGACTCTCTAAAATTGAAAGGGACCGAGTTATCTTTGTCGTTAAACTCGTTAAAACCTAATAGCGACAAACTCATCCAAATGGATGAGAACGAGTTTCACTATTTCTAGACTCGCTAAAATATAGTGACAGGTTCGCCCGAAGGGTGGATTATAGAAAAAGCATATGTTATCCTCCTTAAGCTTGACAAAAATAAAGAGGTATTGGTCAGCAATGACTGGGGAAAATTGGGAAGAAAACTTGAACTTTATTGGTAGCAAGTCGCTCTTGAACATGACACTTTCCTTCCGCATCCATGCTGGGTTGGGTTTTTCCGTTCACTGGTCATCACCATTGGTCCATCACACCATCCATCTTTGGGGTTAATGCTACCAATCCATCATTATTGTCGCCGATATGTTCAAGAGACGTCATTCAGACAATTCACCTGTGTCTCACCCTCTGCAATACATTCATGCTTCATTCCTTAATCACCGCCACCCTGAACCCTGTATCGTTAGTTTGTTTTCACCTCCAAAATCATTTGCTTCATTCCATGTCGTTGATGTGGGATTCATTAAGGCCCTCCTACTATGGGTCGCTTCTTGTCGACATCAGCTCATTATCCAAGAAGTTGACTTAGGAATAACCCTTTCAGTACTTTGAAGTTTGCATGCCTCAATGGAAAGTTTCTCACTTTTGGCGACAGGTTTACATCAATGGCCTTTGACCGAGAGATTTTACGTGGTTTTCAACGCCAAGTCCTTTTTCACACCACGTGAATTGTACTGTAGTACCTTGAGGGTCATTGTCATTATTGGTGATTCCTCTCGCGCCTGTTAACAACTTACATCATTAGCTGGTAATCAGGCAATGTCTTTCCATGTTCGACTCCAGAGCATTTTTCACATGGATCGACTTGTACTCCAAGTGAAGATTGAACGAGTTTTGAAGACCTCGGATCTAGTTTCATCCATCCAGGCTACGATATATTCAGGAATATAAAAACATTGAGTGTACATCATTGCCGAATAGATGATCATCCAAATCAAAGGATGATGAGTCCATATCATCAGTCTGTCACACAGACGATTGTCTGTCCTATGTACATGAAAATGAATTTACAAAGCTGAGCATGGGAATGCCCGCCTCAGCTAGATCATGAAAAAATGTTGTCAAAATAATGTATTGTATTGTATCTTATTACAGGTCACCTCCCAACTTGGAAAAACTTAATGATTAACGACATCAAAAAATATTAACGACCTCATGCTTTAGGGGCCAAATGTTATAGACATTTTTGGGCACTTCCACCCCAATCATAAACGTCCATAAACTGAGGGCTCCCAAGTCCCTAAAAGTGTTGCTTCACTGCCTAAAGGAACAAGGTCAGCTGATTACATCATCTCCCAGAAGTTCTCCACAGAAAACTGCTCATAAATAGTCAAAACGGGACCATACTGAAAGCTCAATGTAGAGGGTGCGATGCATATCACCTTCCCAGTGTACAAGATACGATGCATACTGAATTGCTCCTCTATAGGGTGCGATGGTCGAGAATGGACAAATGGCAGGGACAAAAATGCGAGGTGGAAGATCATGGAATCTTCCAGAAGCTTCCCCTCTGACACTTGCCTCTCTGTTTTCGCTAGGATGATTAAGAGATCACATTCTCCAAGTGAGCAAGAACTATCAGAGAGAGGACACTACAGATCCTAGAATGCTCACCTCTGTAATCATCTAAATAGGACCTCATCACCAGCGATCCAAAGCTGAATTTTGTATCTTATAGAGAAGTGTTGTTGTTTTTCCGTGTACATTCATAGTGTTGGGTGATCTAAGCTTTGCTTGAGGTGAAGAAGGGCTTCCTAGCTGGAGGATGATGCTGGATCAGAGCATATGGTTGTAATCCTCTTGCTACTTTTCATCTTAATAAAGCTATTCTTGTTTTCTTCCATACTCTTGTGTACTTGTTTATATATGCATTTATATGGTTAACGCACATATGATCCTGTGTTATTTATGAATATAGATCTTTGTTTCTTCGATAGTAGTATGTTGCTGTGATTCCACAGGTTATTTTTGAAGCTGGGTAGACAAAGAAGAAGTTGTGAAGCTCTATCAAGAAGGGGAGGAAATCAAGCGTAAGACTCAGGTCGGTCTTCTTGGTTCTCCTCTTGTCTATTTTCATAAAAGAAAACAATAATAGACTTTAATTGTTTGTTTCTAAGATAGCCACCCATCTTAGTGGGAATAGCAGCATCCCAGTGGACACTATTCCCGGTAATAGATCTTCCTGTAACGAGATGGAAGTTGTTGTGGTGAGGCAGGATAGTTATCCAATACTTTCTTGGCTTCATCTAGATAGGGACAAAGGTGAATGGGGTGATTCCCTTCACATAACCTAAATCAAAACTTGACTTTTCCCTTCTTTCCATGAACTTTACTATCACTAGTTGATGGTGTGTCACCAACATGATTTCCAGAGGTTGATGACACAGGATGATGTGAATGGGAAGACCATTCTTCTAAGATTTGAGGAATATCAGGAGAACTTTGAAGAAGATGGTTTCCCACACAAAGTTTGCATGGATATCAAACTTTGTGAGGTTTGATAGATGGTTTCTCATCAGTAGTTGCATTCAGAGCAATGGTTGCTTGGTTGTCCCTTTGCTAAATTTGCTTCTTCTTCTTCTTAGCCACCTAGTTACTAGTACTAATACTTTCACCAAGCAAAGAGGAAGAAGGGGAGGAAGAAACAAACGAGGAAGAAGGCAAAGGGTCAACTAAAGGATCAACTGGAGTTTGATTTTTTCTAGTTGGAGGTGTACTCAATTGCAGAGAAATCACAACATTTTGAACCAAGGAGGTAGAAAACAACCATACTGGCAAAGTAATGGCAAATCTCGGAAGGGACAATGTAGCTATATAAGGAGCACCAATGTTCCCATCACAAGGAATTCCTTGATCGGTGGACTCTGGATTTTTCACCATATGCTTCAACCTAAGATCAACTAAGGAATAGGGATGTTACTCACGGTCAATTAATTTTAACGACACTTGGACACAACTTCGATTTTTCAGTTTTAAAGAGTCAAGAAAAAGCTGAAGATGACTCTAGTCGCCTTCGATTTTTAATGAGCCTGAGAGGACAAGTGCTCAGATAGACCTTTTCTTTTAGAGAGTCGAAAAGGAACAAAAGTGACTACTCTGGAGAATATAGATGAAGGGATTACAAAACCAATCACAAAACTGCAATATACACCTTGGTGATAAATTAAAGTGAAATTACCAAGGACTTCTGTATGACAGTCAATCTTCCTGAATGCATTGCAATCAATAATACAGCAGAATCGGTTTCTTATGGATAAAGGATTGAAGCCTATTTTGGTCTCCCAATATATACACGATGGTACGGGGAGCACAAGTCCGTGCTAGCACTTGTTGTATCAAGGAGGAATAATCACTCAACCTTCAATGAAAATGATAGCCACTAGTTTTAACGACGCGGGAACACGTCTCTAGCCTAGACCTCTAAATGTGTTGTGTTAGATTCCAAAGCATTGTTAAGTTCATTGACGTTAATTTTAAGTTGAGCTTCTTTAAAATTTGCCTTTGAAGCTCCACCATATGATGTATGTTCGCAATTCCTAAAATGCAACTATCATGATAAAAAAACTTTTGATTTAGTTTGAACGATAAAAACCTTAGCTAGTAAAGGATAGAGCAATCCGATCTTTGACAAAGAGCAAAGAGCACACCTAATGCAATTTCCCTAGCTATTCCTATCAAGCATTCAAAAACCAAAATATGCTAAAATGAAAATGCATGTATTTGTTTTCAGTTCTCCTTAATGTGAATGATTCAAAAAGGAAAACTAAATGTAGCAATGACTTAAAATATTTCACTCAAAATGACTATTTTCGACAATTTTGCTTCAAGGAGAGAGAGGAAGACTCAAAACGACACTTTCAAGATTGAAGAAATATTCTTTCGACAATTTGAATGTAAAAAAATCAAATCAAATGCATCAAAAATAGTTTAATCAATTATCAAAGGAAGGTAGAATTTGCAACACCTCACTTTTCGACAAAAAATGACGATTTTACGACACTTTTCTATCGAAACAAAAAATCGATTAACACCACTTTTCGACAATGGATTGTAAATTAGAAACAAATAGAAAAAGCATTTACTAATCCTAATCTAAATTGAGGCTGATCTGAGTGATGTAAGTTGGCTTCAGTGATGAGGTATTGTTCAAATTCAGCAAGCAACCAAACAAGTTTGAAAACTAGTCAAAAAAACCCTCAACTCCTAGATGGGAAATTGAGTTCAGTCAATCATCGCACCTGGCCTTTGGACACAACAGTATGGTCATCGCACCTAGACTTTGGAGACAAAATTATGATAATCACACCTAGCCTTTGGAGACAACAGTTTGCATCGCACTTTACTCTTTCGGGAAGTGGGATGCATACTGAGTCAGAGTGGAAGACAGTGCGATGGTCCAGGGAGTGATTTCTGAAAGTGTTTTGGCTCAAATGTGGAGCATTTTTCAATGAATCAAGCTTGGTTTTGATGAAAAATGATAAGAAAAGTATGATGGAATGTCCTAAGAGGTTACTAAGCTACCAAAAGGGCATCTAGATGTGTTTTCAAGTCAAATGTTTAATTCATAAACTAAACCAGAGATAGATTGAAGCAGGATTTATCTATTATGCAATTTCAGAGCAAGAGCGGTTCGAAAGCTACTCGGATGGCATCAGACTCTGTCTATAGTTTATAAAATTGAACATAAAACAAAAAAAAAACAAAAAACAAACATCTATTCATTCCCCAGTGGAGTCGCCAATTTGTTTCTAAGAAAATTAGTGTCTTGTCGAACGACTAACCTTCTAGGTTTGGCAGCTACCCTAGAAACAATAGTTTAAAGCAATTCAATGATTTTTCCTATGTGTAACAGATAAGAGAAAGATAGTGGAACCAACCTAGAACTTCCACTTAATCCCTTGCTTGATCTCTCTCTCCTTTGGCAGATCTTGCAACTCCTCCCTGTACTTAACACGTTTGGAGAGTACCTTCATAAGTACAACAACAAAGAACCATCAAAGCATTGTGATCTATTACAACATAAACATTACAGTATCAGATATATAATGAAAAAAATGATAGCATTCACAATTGCACAATCATATGGGAGAAAACTTGAAGAGCTTTATTAATAGAAAGGAGAATTACAACCTAGTTGTTTGATCTAGCGCCATCCTCCTAGGCTCAATCCTTCTTCACCTCATGAAATGGCAAGATCACACTAACAAGAATACAATGACCTCTCCTCAATTACAAACTATCAACACTTACTTTCAATTCACAACATTCCAACCTCTTGATCTCTTGGACTGGAGATCCATTTATAGATATTTGCAAGGGTGTGAGTAATCCATGGGGTTTGATTAGTGTCATTCCACTTGTTACAATTGGTTCCACAAGAGAGGGGAATTGGAGATGGTTTCCTAGTTCCGTTGGTCATCCTTGGGAAAATTTAGAGAGGCAAGTGGCACAGGAGAAGTTTCTAGAAGATTCCATGAGCAACCAACTAACAAACTATCCTGGAAATTTGTCCATCCTCTCCCATCGTACCTTGACAATGTACCAATTAGTATGCATCACACTTTGATAGTGGAGCAACCAGTATGGTCCAGTTTAGGCAGTTTTTGGATGATTTTTGAGGTGGAGCTTTTGGGGAATGATGCACTCAGATGGCTAAGTTCTTTTAGGGTATGAAACAACTCTTTTAGGGGCTGATGAGCCCTAATACATTGACATATAAGTTTGGGTTTGATGTGCCAAAATATGTCTATAACACCGAGAGAACCTGTAAATAAGTCAAACCTAGTAGTGATGCCAAGTCATTGTAGAAAGAAGAAAAAAACCCTAGCGCACATGTTTTCCATTGGCCAACTTCAACCATAAATTCTATTTACAACAATATATAACATATAATATCTAAATTAAATGATTTTTTAAAAATAATCATATTAATTTTAAGATAAAAATATCTAGATTAATGTGACAAATTCCATTACTTTAATATGAATATTATTATTAATTTTGGCGACTTTAACGTGGAATTACTATACACATATAGAGTACAAAAATATTTATCTCCTACTACCATAATGACAATAACTTAGCCTAATTCTAGGATTTTGTTCAATATAAGACTATCTTCTTTAATAATTATATGTGTGTTTTCTAAGGTGCTTCTGTGTTAGGTTTTCATGTCACCTTAATATTCTCCTTCATATTAACATAAAAATACAAAATATGTTTGGGGTGTTGAATTCCAATTAATAGAAACAAATTATGTGATGAATGGAACTATTAAGTCAATAAAAGCATGGAACTATTACAATCCCTACTAGGGTGTTCTTACAACCCTCTACTATTTGAATCCTTAAAACAAATTTTCAGTGTACTTACATAGGGGGTAACTGAATTGGTCATTCACCATTGACATTTATGTGTCTAGTTGACATTCGACATGAGTCTATCTCACATTCAAAGTCTAAAAAGAGTCCTATATATGGATAAATAGTAGATTATCACCATTATAATGTATAATGTAACAAAGAGGCATTTTCTGAGAAATGAATATTTAATTTGATGTGGTGTTTCCTTGATCCAGTAAAGGGGAAATTTCTTTCACTAGTTTGCTAAAATACTCTAATAAAAAGCTAGGTTATTAAGTAGGGATCTTTCTTTTAGAAATGTCCTTACATTTCGTAAATATTTATTTAGATATATCTCAAATACTTATTCATGAGATGTATATTAATAAGTTTGTATAAGGCTTAACTTCTATAAGGTTTTAGGTTCAAACCTTACGAGGAGGGGTTTAATATGAGAGTCACCTATGAGGAAAATAAATTATCTCAAGGGACATCCAAACTCAACCAAGTCTCACACAAACCTAGTGACAACATCCCGCTAGTGTACAAATCATTCTTCCATTCAATATTACAGCTATACTCAACCTAAAATTTTCCTAAACAATAAAGGAAAAAAATAAAAATTGAAATATCCCATTAACCTAACTGCTCCATGGTAGCCATTAAAAACCCTATCCTAGTGTTTTGTTAACATAAGGGCACCTCAGTTCCAACCAATAATCTTGATGTAACATGGGTTCCTAACCCTTAATATTCATGTTACATGGGTCCATAAACAGGATTGATCTGTAAATTCTATGGATATTCTATTGGATAATTTTTCACTATATATTTACTCAAATATATTTAAATGTAAAATCTATGTTAATTTTCCTTGGATTTTCTAGATTTATTAAACTAATATTTTCTACTTAAAGGCATGCAAAATATAAATGTGGAAATATAGAACATATAAAAAATGAGTCACCAACCACAATAAAACCAATATATGACCCAAGAAACCCTTTTGGGAGAAAAACCAAATGGAATGCATGGTTTCTCCTCTCTATCTTTCTTTGAATGAAAATAGTGCAAATAAAAACTTGGAGTGAGACCTATGGTTCGTGGGATGCTACATAAAATAACCATCTCTCTTTCCAATCTCAGTTACTCTGCTCTATTATGGAATAAGATGCACTAGAATATAATCAAACCTCTTTTCCTCCTAGTGACCCAGTTATAACATAGCCTAATAGCCAACTAGAGGTTAAATTTGACCCATTCAACCCTGAATATGAGTTAGAACTCAATACTATTAGAGTCTTCCAAATAGGGACCACATGGCTAGCCACGTATCCATGAGTAATGGGGCTGGCATGGTATCCTTTGGAATGATGGTGGAAAAAACAAGAAGGTCAACTTTCAGGTGCCATAACTTTTGCATATGGACTTCGGTTGAGGTCTTTATAATGCTCTTGGAAATGTATATGAGTTTATAATAATGCTACATAGTCTAGATCAAGTGAGTTTTTTTTCACCCTAAGAAAAATCATTAAATTCCTCAAACCACCTCTTGAAGGTTTAAACCCAAATTTTCCAAACTAGGACCCACTAATAAAAATGGTCCTATTATAAAACCAACTCACAAAAAGATAGAGAAGAAAGATCAATGCCTTAAAAATTAGCCTCTTCAAGGGGGAAACATCCTTTACATTACACAAATGAAAAATTCTTGGATGATACAAATGAAAAAACCTCCTTTCTATATATAGGAGTCTAAGAGGTCACAATATAATCAAAGCCGACATAACGATAATAATATAAGGGCACAACAATAAAAATATCGGGCTTCTATGGGGCACAATAATAACAATATGGGGACAATAGGGGCACAACAATAACAATAAGGGATACAGTGACAATATTAATGGGGGAATCACTGGTATTATAGGGACCTAACATGCCCCTCTCCTTCAAAAAGTGTTTTCCTTGATGCTTGAGTAGTTATCGATGCTTCTATATAAAATTCTCATCCTCCCATGTGGAATCTTCTGCAGGTAAGTTCTTCCACTTGACAAGAAACTCTGAAATTGATCGATTTTGCAACTATCGATTTCTTGTTTCTATGACTGCTTTAGGTTCCAACATGATTTTTCCTTCCTCATCAAGTTCTTATAATATTGTTTGAACTAGGAGCTTGTCACCAATAACCTTCTTTAAGCATGAAACATGGAAAAATGGGTGCACTCAGGAAGCTCCAATTTGTATGCCATAGTACCAATCTTCTGCAACACCTTGTATGGACCATAATACTTTGGTGATAATTTATGGTTCTTCTTAGCTTTCTTGAGGGAAATTTGTTTATATGGATTTAGCCATAGAAATACCCAGTCACCTATATCAAAATTTATTTCGCTAAGATGTTGATCATCCTATTGTTTCATTCTATTATGTGTGAAAGTTAGGTTATCCTTTAAGAGTTGGAGAACTTGTTGTTGATGCTCATTGTGATCTTCCACTGCATGAACCTTAGAATTTTCTCTTAAATATGATGTGATGGATGGTGGGTGATGTCCATAAAGTGCCATAAACAAGGTCATTTTTTATGTAGTATGGAAGGAAGTGTTATACCACCATTTAGCCAAAGGCAACCATTTAACCCATTGTATTTGTTTATCAGATACAAAGAAATGAACATATCCTTCCAAACATTTATTTACTATCTAAGTTTTCCCATCAAATTGAGGACGATAAGATGAGATATGAGATTGTTTCCGAGAAAACTAGTGTCTACTTAGATCTGCTAGTCCCACTAAGACGAATAGCTATCTTAGAAACAAACAATTCAAAGTAACTTGTGTTTTCCTTTATGAGAGATAGATGAGAGAGAATAAGAGAGCACCAACCTTAGTCTTTCGCTTGGCTCCTTGCTTGCTTCCTCTCTCCTTTGATAGAGCTTTCGCCACTCCTTTCTCACTTGTCCCACTTAAAGAACAATTGTAGAGTCAAAGTTGCAAAATACCATCAAAGCATAGAGATGTATAACCATAAACAATGTAGAATTAGATGTGCATTAACTATACAAATGCATACACAAATACAAGATTCAAAAATATACAAGTATATGGAGGAAAACTCAAATAGCTTTATCAATAGAAGTAGTAGAAGAGAGGATTACAACCTAGTTGTATGATCCACCGCCATCCTCCCAACATGAAGGCCCTCTTCACCTCATGAAAAGCTAGATCACCCAACAATACAATGCTTCATAGAGAAACCAACAACACTTCCTTACAAAATACAAAATTCTAGCCTTTGGATCTCTAGGATGAGGGATCCATATATAGATATTTGTAGGGGGGTGAGTCAACTTCTGGGATTTTGATTAGTGTCATTTCATTGATAATTCTTGGTTCGGAGATTTCATGATCTCTTATTCATCCCTGGGTGAATTCAGAGAGGCAAGTGTCATATGAGTAGTTTCTAGAAGATTCTCTAAGTTTCCACCTAGCAAACTACCTCTACCATTTGTCTGCTCTCGCACATCGCACCCTACAGAAGGTATTTTCAGTATGCAATGCACCCTTTGTGTGTAATAGGTGAGATGCATCGCACCCTCAACATGGAGTAGTCTGTATGGTCCAGTTTTGACCAGTTCTGAGCAGTTTGTCAGGGAGAACTTCTGGGAAATGATGTAATCAGTTGACCTTGATCCTTTAGGGTATGAAACAACACTTTTAGGGGTTTAGAAGTCCTTGGTTTATGGACATATGTGATTAGGGTTGTAGTGCCCAAATATGTCTATAACAGTTGCCCCCTAAAGCATGAGGTTGTAAATCTTCCGATGTCGGGTGAAATGCTTTATCATGAGGATCCGAGGTTTTCCGAACTGGAAGGTGACCTATAATAAGATACAATACAATACATTATCTTCATAATATTTTCATGATCTAGCTAAGGTGGGAATTCCCATGCTTATCTTTATAAATTCATTTTCATGTGCATAGGATAGACAACCGTCTGTGTGCTATACTGATGATTCTGGTAGAGCCATCATCCCTTAGCTTGGATGATTATCTGTGCAGCTATGGAGTACATTTGATGTCTTTATTTTTCTGAATATATCACAGCCCGGGTGGATGAAACTAGATCCGAGGTATTCAAACTCATTCAATCTTCACCCGATGTACAAGTCGATCCATGTGAAAAGATGTTCAGATGTCAAACATGGAAAGACATCGCCTAATTACCAGCCAATGATGTAAGTTGTTAACAGGCATGAGAGGAATCACCGATAATGATGATGACCCTCAAGGTACTATAGTACAATTCACGTGGTGTGAATACATGAGTTGATGTCGAACACCACACAAAGTCTTTCAGTTAAAGGCCATTGATGTAAACCTATCGCCAGAAGTGAGAAACTTGCCATTGAGGCATGCAAGCTTCAAAGTACTGAAATGGTTGTTCCTAAGTCAACTTCTTGGATAATGAGCTGATGTCGACAAGAAGTGACCCATTGTAGGAGGGCCTTAATGAATCCCACATCTACGACACGAAACAGAGAAAATGATTTTGTGGAGGTGAAAACGATCTGATGATACAAGGTTCAAGGTGGCGGTCATGAAAAACGGAGTGTGAAGGTATTGCAGTGGATGAGGCATTAGCTGGGTTGGTGAATTCTCTGAGCAACTTCTCTTGAACATATTGGCGACACTGAAATGGATTGGTAGAATTAACCCCAAAAATAGATGGTACGAAGGACCAATGGTGATATTACCAGTGAACCAAATAACCCAACCCGACTCAATCATGGTGATGGAGTGAAAGTGTCATGTTCAAGAGCAACCTGCTACCAAAGAAGTTTCTTCAAGCTTTCTTCTTTTTTTCCCAAGTCATTGCTAACCAATACCTCTTTATTTTTGTCAAGCTTGAGGAGGATAACATATGCTTGTTCTATAATTTTCCCTTCGAGCAAACCTATCGCTATGTTTTAGCGATCCTAGCAACAATGAAACTCGCTCTTATCCGTATGGACAAGTTTGTCGGTATTGTTTTAACGAGTTTAACAACAAAGATAACTTAGTCCTTTTCAGTTTTAGAGAGTCTGAAAAGAGATGGAAAGGAAACTCCAGTAGTCCTTTTTCGTAGCATAATCCCTTAAGTCTGAAAAAGTATAAAATAATACGAAAGGGATGACTTTTCCGATCACTTTAGTGAGCCGAAAAAGGCAAGTGCTCGATATTTTTGTGTAATGATCCCTCAGGTCCAGAAATATTAAAATATAGAGGAGGGATGGAACTTCCATTCACTTTAATGAGCTGGAGAGGCCAATTGCTTGGCAATATTTTTATATTTTTACAAGTCTAAAAAGAGATTAAAAGAGACTCGTTTTTGAGGGATGAGTGATATTTTCGGGTAGCAATTGGTTCCAGGCAAGTTTGGAACTTTTCAATCACCGCAGTGAAAAGGTGGCTAACAAAATCACTCATCACAACTGTTCCTCAAAAGGGTAAACAATCAAGTGGAGGCGTATGATCGGCTAAAAAGTGGAGGTGATGGTAAGAACATGACCAAGGCTCAAAAGCTGATAGCAATATGACCACAAAGGTTATTTACCGAAAGGGGTTCATTTTTTAATGAGCTTGAACTCTGGGGGAACATATGCTCATTGGTATCTTTATTTTTTAACGAGCTTGAACTTTGTAGAAACATTGCTCGTTCCAATTGTCTTTAAGGATGTCTCTCATTAGTAGGTTCATTTTTTAGGGAGCTCGCCCCATGCGAAACTTTGCTCTGGAGCCTTTTGTATGCAAGTTAGGAACAACCAACTATTGTCCTAATAGTTAATGAACTACTAAGGTTAGGTAGGATAGTTTCGTACAAAATATTTCCTTTACTTTACCGGTGTCGTTGGCCCCTACAAAGGTGAATGGTGGATTAGACCAATCACCTAACTTAAGCAATTGAAGTTAGTAAAATCTACGGAGGTGGTCGTTTTTCACTTGTGTAAAAAAGGTTTGCATGCCCCTAGGTATAAAGAAAAGTAGAGTTTCCAAGTTACCATATGGAAGTTCTTGCATTAAAGCAAGGTTGTTTAATCCGCGTTGCAGACAAAACACTTCCTTGGCTCTGTCCATCGAAATAGACAAAGGTGAAAGGGGTGGATCCACTTCCAATCACATAACCTTTGATGAGGAAATATTTTTCCAGACTGATCCCATATCCTAAACAGATGGGTGTGTCAAACTAGTCATATATCCTATGAGGAAACCTGTATTATCTAGGGTTTTCTTGCCAAAGCAGACCAGGGTGCATGCCCCCTGGGTTTCGTCACATTCACCGAATCACTCACGATCATCAGGTGGACGGATTGGAGGTTGATGAGACATTTCTTGTGCAAAGAGACCATTTATGTATGGAATTTGACTAGTAGCTATGTTTGAACCAGGGAATGAAAGTTGGTTAATGAGTTGGACCATTCTTCCTTCATACAGGAAACACATCACCCGAAAGAGTGAGGAAACAATAACTCCCATGCTGTAAATGTAGTCACGCCCAAGGAGTAGATTGTAATCTATTGGCCCGTGGACTACCATCACATTCAAGTGAATGATTTTCCTTCTCAAAGTTATAGGAAAATTTGGAAGGATCCCTAACGATCAACTAGTTCCTTTATTGAAGCCTGAGAAATTTCGAATCTCAGGAAGAAGTGATGGCGAAGCAAGCGCTTTCCAAGCAGTTGAGGAAAGGATACTCATGGAAGCCCCTTCATCTATGATAGTGCCAACCATGATCATTCTATAAGCTTGTACTATGATTTGGAATGGTACATTAGATGGTAGGTGGGGTCTCGCTAGTAGATTCCAATCGAAGGAAACGATTATATTGCTTGGAGGAGGGACCGAATAAATGGTCGGATGAATCTCTTGAACTAAGGAACTTCCCTCCTGTGGTAGAGCAATGGGTAGATTGACCCCATGTTCATCAGACTCTTATGTTAACAAAAAGAATTTGAATGGTATCATTCTCATTCTCTTTGGAGACTGTATCATCTGAAGATGGACCTTCTGAAGACAAGACTAGGTCGACTGCCATCTTGACCTGTTGAATTTGGTCCGATGTGGACTCAGAGGGTTTATATTCAATGATAGATGATTCAACTGACAATAGAGGTATGTCAGTCAGATTTTCAACTAGCGATGGACTTGGCAAGAGTTTCTTGTATCTAGTGGAAGTCACTGCGGTGAACCAGGATAGTTATCCAAGACTCTTTTAGCTTCATCCAAGAAAGGACAACGATGGAGGGCATTATTGCCTTCACACAGTCTATAAGGAAACTTAGATCTTCCTTTTTGTCCATTGACTTCATTTTCACTAGTTGATAGTGTACTCTCAACATGATCGACAAAGGTTGAAGACACCAGATTGTGCAAGCGGGGAGACCAGTCCCTCAAGTTTCATGGGATGCAAGGGCAATCTCGATGATAGTGTTCTCCTTTGCAAATGACAAATGGAGATTTGGGTTTGGATGTTGTAGTGTGTGGATTTTCACTAGAAAATTCAAGGTTACCCCCTTTTTCAGTTGGCTTCTTCTTCTTCTTCTTCTTAGCTACTTGGTTTTTAGTGTTACTAGTTTCACCAAGCGAAGAGGAAGAAGGAGAGGGAGAAACAAATGAAGTTGAAGGTGGGGGAGAAACTTTAGTATCCTCTGGTTGCTGGTTTGATTACTGAGGAATCATGGTGTTTTGAACGACAGAGGTCGAGAATAGCCATACTAGAAGGCAAATTGTGAGTCCTGGAAGGGACAGTGTAGCCATGTATGGAGCACCAATTTTTCCCCAAGAAGAGAAAGGGCTAGGATTTCCCCCAAGGGGAAATCCTTGATTGGTGGACTCCATTTTATCAACCTAAGACCAACGATGGAACATTGACGTTATTCCAAATAAAATAAATTTTATGATGCTTTGACACAACTTGCTTTTTCAATTTTTAAGAGTCGATAAAAAGCTAAAGATGACTCTAGTCGCCTTCGATTTTTAATGAGCCTGAAGTGACAAGTGCTCAGATGGACCTTTTCTTTTAAGGAGTCTGAAAAGTAATGAAAGTGACTACTCTGAAAATCTAGATAGAGGGATTACCAAACCAATCACAAAACTACAATATACAGCTTGGTGGTAAATTATAGAGAAATTACCAAGGACTTTACGTATGGCTGTCAATCTTCCTGAATGTTGTGTTCAGTGCATTGTGATCGATAGGGTGGCAGACACGGCTTCCTAAGGATAAAGGATATCAGCCTATTGTGGTCTCCCAATATATACTCGACGGTACATGGGAGCACAAGTCCATACTGGCACTTGTCATATCAAGGAGGAGGAATCACCCAACCTATGATGAAAACGATAGTTACTAGGCTTTACGATGCCAGAATACATCTCTAGTCTAGACTTCTAGATGTTGTGCATTAGGTCCCAAAGCGTTTTTATGTTCATTGAGGTTTATTTTACAGTTTATCTTTCTTAAGAAGTTTTCCTTTCAAGGTTCACCGCGTGATATAGATATACAACTCCTAAATATGCAATCTAAATGATAAACCGTCGTTTATTTAGCAATGAAAATCCTAGCTACTAAGGAAAGAAGAGTAAAATTCTTTCAACATAGAGCAGAGAGCACACATTAAATGCACTTTTCCTAAATCAATTTCCGCATGCAGTCTAAATGCAAATGCACATGCATGTACTTGTTTTTTAGTTTCCTTAATGTGAGAATGACAAAAAGAAAACTAATTACAAATTTGAACTACTTTTGTTCAAAGAGACACTTTATCAATTTCTTTTCAAAAATCAAAGGAAGACTAAGACGACACTTTCATTTTCAAATGGAAAATCGTTTTCGACACATCAAAGAATTGATAATTCAAGTCAAATACAATGGAAAAAGTGTAATCAAATATCTAAAAGAGGAAGACTTTACGACACTCTTTTTCTTGACTGAAAACAACAGTTGTGACACTTTTGAATCAAAAGATGACAGTTTGATTAAGCTAGTTTTTGCAAAGGAGGACTATAAATAATGAAAAATACATTAAAAAAAAATCACAATTCCTTATCAATGGAGGCTGAATAATGTAAAGGAACAAGGTTTCAACAGTGATATACTGATCATAGGCAGCAAAACTACTGAATAGAGCTGAAAACAATGAAGAAGAAACCAAAATCTGGAGACAGAAATAGTCTCATTCAATCATCGCACCTATCCTTAAGGGAAACAGGGATGCATCTCACCTGCAACACATGGGAGGTATGATGCATCCAGACTACCAATGAGAGATAGTGCGATGGTCTAGGGATGAGACTGAGCTTGGTTTTCCCATAGTTTGCAGCTAAGTTCAGGGATTTAGGATAAGATTATGATAGACAGTAAACAAAAGGTAGAGGGGCTGATCTAATGAGGTTATTGAGCTACCACCAAGGCTCTTAAGATGTTTTCAAGTCAGATGTTCAGTTCATAAACCAACCCGAAGATTGATTGAAGCAGCGTTTATCTACTTTGTAGTTGCATAGAAAAATTAGTTCGAAGGCTAGCTGGCTTAACTTCAGGCTCCATCTATAGTTTATAAAGCAAACAACAATAACAAACAAACAAACTATGTGCTCCCTAGTGGAGTCACCATTTTGTTTTTGGGAAAACTAGTGTCTACTTAGATTTGTTGGTCCCACTAAGACGAATAGCTATCTTAGAAACAAACAATTCAAAGTAACTTGTGTTTTCCTTTATGAGAGAAATATGAGAGAGAAGCAGAGAGCACCAACCTCAGTCTTTCGCTTGGCTCCTTGCTTGTTTCCTCTCTCCTTTGATAGAGCTTTTGCCACTCCTTTCTCACTTGTCTCGCTTCAAAGAATGCCTGTAGAGTCAAAGCAGAAAAATACCATCAAAGCATAGAGATCTATAACCATAAACAATATAGAATCAGATGTACATTAACCATACAAATGCATACACAAATATTAGATTCATAAATATACAAGTATATGGAGGAAAAATCAAATAGATTTATTGATAGAAGTAGTAGAAGAGAGGATTACAACCCAACTGTCTGATCCAATGCCACCCTCCCAACATGAAAGCCCTCTTCACCTTATGAAAAGCTAGATCACCCAAAAATACAATGATTCACAGAGAAACCAATAGCACTTCCTTACAAAATACAAAATTCCAGCCTTTGGATCTCTAGGCTGAGGGATCCATATATAGATATTTGTGGGGTGTGAGTCAGCATCTAGGATTTTGATTAGTGTCATTTCACTGATAGTTCTTGGTTCCACTTAGATATTTCATGATCTCTTACTCATCCCTGGGTGAATTCAGAGAGGCAAGTGTCATATGAGCAGTTTCCAGAAGATTCTCTGAGTTTCCACCTAGCAAACTGCCTTTGCCATTTGTCTGTTCTCGCTCATTGCACCCTACAGAAGGGATTTTTAGTATGCATCGCACCCTTTGTGTGTAACAGGTGAGATGCATCGCACCCTTAGCATGGAGCAGTCTGTATGGTCCAATTTTGACCAGTTCTAAGCAGTTTTTCAGGGAGAAATTCTAGGAAATGATGTAATCAGTTGACCTTGATCCTTTAGTGTATGAAACAACACTTTTAGGGTTTTAGAAGCCCTTGGTTTATGGACATATGTGATTGGGGTTGCAGTGCCAAAATATGTCTATAACAAAGATGACCGAGTACCAAGATAAGAAAATAATTATGTCCCAAAATTTGCAATGAAAATGGGATCTCTGTCACTTACAATAATCTTTGGGTTTCCATGTAGCTTTTGAATTGTTTCCATAAATGCAGTAGAAACTGTACTACTTTAAATGGATGAGATAATTCACAAAAGTGTGCATACTTGGTAAGTTTGTACACTACCACCATGATGACACTCTTTCCTTTGGACTTGGGTAAACCTATGATGAAATCCATTGAAACCTCCTCCCAACATTGACTTGGAATGGATAAAGGTTGTAATAGACTCGGGGTCTTAATTGTTTCAACTTTATTTTGTTGGAAAACCAAACATTCTGCCACAAAAATTTGAATATCATATTTAAGGCCATCCCAAAAAAAAATCATTCTTAACCGTGCGCTTTTAAAAATCCCAAGTGCTCTCCAAAGGGAGAGGCATGCAATTCCATAAGAATATTTTGTTTGAGTTGGGAATTCTGACATAGGTATAAGCAATCTTTGTACCATAATGAATCATTTTTCCAGCTAAATGTATCAGATGTACTAGGATATTGTTGTAACATTTGAATGAGTGCCCACACTTCTTCATCATTCTTCCATTCATCCCTTGCTTTGTTTATCCAATCTAGTTGTATAATAGAAATGGCACAAAGAAACTCTTCCACATCCTCATCCTTTCTTGAGAGTGCATCTACCACAATATTTTTCTTCCCTTTTTTGTATATGATTTTAAAGTCATAACCCAACATCTTTGTGACCCATTTTTGCTACTCTTCTGAAGATAATCTTTGTTCTAAGAAGTATTTTAGACTATCATGATCCATTTTTACCTTGTAGTGTCTTCCCATTAGGTAAGGTCACCATTTCTTAAGTGCATGTAGTATTGCCAACATTTCCTTCTGATAAATAGCTTTGCGTAAATAATCTCCTTTGATTGTAAGACTTTCGAAAGAAATGGGTCTTTGTTCTTGCATTAAAACAACACCAATTCCATTTCCCGAGGCATCACATTCCACAATAAAGGTTTTTGTGAAGTCCAACATAGCTAAGACTGGTGCTTGGCACATTGCCTCTTTAAGATGCTCAAAGGCCTTCGTTGCTTCTGGAGTCCATAAAAATGCATCTTTCTTCAATAATGTTGTTAGAGGTGCTGTTATTCTCCCATAATTCTTAACAAACTTGTGATAATACCATGTCAACTCAAGAAATCCTTGCATATGATTTATAGATGTGGGGATTTTCCATTCCTTAATGGCTTTAATTTTCCTAGGGTCTACCTTTACACCTTCATGAGATACAATATGACCTAGATATTCCAACTCTTGTACTCCAAAGAAACATTTGGAGCTTTTTTCATATAATTGTTTTTCCTCCAATAATTTGAGCACCTTGTCAACATGTTGAACATGATCCTTCCAAGACTTCCTATAGATTAGTATATCATCAAAAAATACTAACACAATTTCTAAGGAAGGGTTTGAAAATGGAATTCATCAAATCTTGAAATGTAGAAGGTGCATTGGTAAGGCCAAAAGGCATGACCAAAAATGCATAATGATCTTCATGAGTTATAAATGTTGTTTTCAAAATGTCTTCAGTCTTCATTTTGATTTGATGATATCCTGAATGAAGATCCAACTTGGTGAAGTAAATTGATCCATGCAATTCAGCCAATAGTTCATCAATGAGAGGAATGGGAAATATATCTTTAATAGTGAGCTTGTTGAGCTCCCTATAATCTGTAAACATGTGAAATGATCCATACTTATTGTGCATCGATACTATTGGAGTAGAGAAAGAACTTTGACTAGGTTGAATTATATCAGGCACTAGCATTTCTGCAACCATACGTTCAATTTCCCTCTTTTGGGCATAAGGATATCTATAAGGCCTAATGTTTGGAGGAACACTTCTTGGAATCAAATGAATAGCATGATCATGATCATGAATAGGTGGGAGAGCTTTAGGAGTCTCAAATACCTTTTCATGATTGTCCAAGACTTTTTGGAGATCTGGAGAAATAGATGATTTTGATGTGGGAACCTCTAGCAAACATAATTGTGAAATTACGCCTCGTTGTTCTTTCTTTATAAGATTTGTCATTCCATTAGAGCTGATTATATTTCCTGGTTTCCCTATGATTCCTCTTAATTCTACTTCCTTTCCGTCTGAAGAAAATTTCATGAAAATTTCTTGAAAATTAAAACCTAATGTACTCAAGGATTGTAGCCATTAAACTCCTAGTACAACATCAACACCACCCATTGGAATGGAAAGAATTGGGCTATTCAATACATATTCTTCCATGGATAGCTTGATATTATGGAACTTTCTAAAGAAATTTATGGTTCCTCCACTTGCAACCATCACTTGACACTCTGGTGCTGGATATAGGAAGAAATTCAATTCTTTGGCTATCATACAATAAATAAAATTATGGGTACTGCCCGAATCAATCAACACTATTACCTTTTTCTTCTTTTTATGTCCTTCTATCTTGATAGTTTTAGGAGTGGTAATTCCAACAATGCATTTTTTTTTTTTGCTAAGTAAGGTTAATCTATTAATAGAGAAAAAAAGCTATTTACAGAGTGGATCTGGCTATAAGTGAATACAGCCTATCTCAGCTTGCCGGAGAGCTAGTTCTAAGACTACCCCAACAAAGGGGAAACTAGTCTAATAGAGCAAGAATTACAAAAAGAAATAGGACATCATTGAACACTTTCCTCAGTTTTCTGAAAAGAGCTAACAAGACAACAAAAAACCAACATTTCATCCTACTGGATGCGCCTACATGGACTAGCAAGACAACAAAAAACCAGCATTTCATCCTACTGGATGCGCCTACATGGACAAAGCAAAGGTGAAACCAGATGTTAGAAGAAGTGCCACCTAGCATTGGGAATGATGAGCTCTGTGGCCAGTTCCTCCACTATCAGGCAGCCCCAATTTTCGCGGTTGTCTGGCTGAGGTTGCTCGCCTTCACCTTCCACCCGTTGCGCGTCCTCCTCATTCAGCTTGTTCATCTCCTTGGCTGGTGAGGCACGCTGAGGCTCTGAATCCTCATGCTTTTTCCTCATGGCCTCCTTCCCTTTCCGCTTGGGCTGACCACCATACTTAATTTCCTTGTCTTTGCTTACATTCTGATGGGCTCTGTGTTGACTGGGTTCCGCTTGAAATGTAGTGCTTCTAGAGCAGGGCTCCTAGGTGTTCTGAGCCGCTTCCTTAGAGAAGGAGATGGAAATGGTAGTAGTGATGACTAGCTGATTAAGAGTGCTGCGAAAGTGGAAGAGCATGGTATGGGGGGAGGGGTGCTAGGGCAGAGGGAAGGGAGCTGAGTGAAGGCCTGCTCTACCACGTCTGCTCCTGGTATTGGGATAGTGAGGCTTTTCCACAGAGGAGGAGGTAGAGCCCGAGGTGATTCACCTCCTAACCTGCTGACGAGAGCTACCACCCCTCGAGCCACCCCTTCTGCTAATTAAACGTTGCAGTACCATGACGGGATAAGGAGCAGAGAGAGTGCACAGGTACTCTATGAGATGAGAGGATAACAAATATGGAGCAGGTAGAGGGCACTACTCAGAAGCTATGCAGATCCCAACAGCCTTCCATAACCCACCTCCTCCCGACCAACGATGCATATGGAGCTTCCAATTGAGCCCATGGCTGTTCACGAATTTAACTTCTACCGCTTCTCCTCGGCTTTCCTCCACCATTACTGCTGCATTAAATGGAGCTGAAGGCCAGGTAGCCCTGAAGCATGCAAAGGTGATGGTCTATTCCCTGTTTTTATTGTGCAGACCTTCTACCCAGCGCACGAAGCCATGTGATGGCCCATTCCGCTGTATTATACACGTCCTTTCGTTAGCCAGGTGGTGCGGGGCTGGCAGGTGTCGTCCGGTGCTGCCCACCCCTGTCCCATCTTCCTAATTTCCCATTGAATCACCCGCATCTGGGGAGTTTGCATCCTTTTAGACTAGAGTGTTGCATTCTTGTTTCTGTTCATGATTCTGAATTATATCTGGGTCCCCTGTTAGGAGAGAGTGCTTGTTTTCAACTCCCATATTGGCAAGGAGATCCACTACCTTGTTGCTTTCCTGCCTAGCATGGTTGAATATGATAGCTCTGTTGGTGTTGAGAGTATTTTCTATGGCTTCCAATATAGCCTTGAGTCTCCAGCTAGTGGAGATTTTATTCGCATGAGCTCCATTGAGCAGTTTTTTGGCCATGTTGATGAGGAGTTGGGAGTCTCCTTTGATCTCCAAAGGCTGGAAGTCATGGTGTTGAGCTAAGAGTATTCCTTTCCAGAGACCCTCTAGTTTAGCTGAGTTATTTGTGTCCCATCCTATATTGTCGAAGTAGATTAATAGAGGAGAACCCTTATGATCTCTGAAAATGCCGCCGAAGCCTGCATTCCCTATGTTACCCTTAGAAGCTCCATTAAAGTTAAGCTTATATCTGTATATTGGGGGGGGAGCCAAAGGTGTGTGATGTTGCTAGTTTTTCCTTTAGGATTACAGTCGGTGCTTCCTTGCTGGAGTTGGAGGCTCCAATTTTCCCATATTGTTTTTTCATTAGCCTACGTGGGAAAGTCATCCGGAAGCCACGTTTTAAGCGCCAAAGTTTCTTCCAGGTTCTTGACGAACTTGTCCTAGATGATTTCTAATGGAGTGCTTTGGTCCTTGAAAATACGCTTGTTCCTTTCTTTCCATATAGTCCAGGTGAGGAGGCCAGGTATGATTCTCCAGAGATGGTTTAGGATAGCACTTTTGTAGGGACTTTGGTGCCAGAGGCGAATGGAGTTGATGATGTCCTCAAATGTTCGGCAATTTCTTTGACAGCAGAAACTAGTTTTTTTCCACAGATGGTTGGCTAGAGAATAGGAATCCAAGAGATGTTGTATCGTTTCCTCTTGAGAATGACAGTTGGGGCATATGGAGGGCCATTGTATGTTCCTTTTTCACTAATTGTCCCAAGTTAAAATTTTACGATGCCCAGTGAGCCACAGGAAAACTGAGACTTTGGGCCAACTGCCCAGAGTCCAGACCCTTCCCCAGATGGGATCCTGAGGCGCGTCATCTTGGCACTTGATTTTGTAGGCTTCTTTCGTGGTGAAGGAGCCCCATGGGGTGTATCCCCATCTCAATAAGTCTTTACCTTCGGTGTATCTAATTCTTCGTTTTTGGAGTTCTCTTTCCATGTTTTCTCTGGTCTGGTTGTCGATATTTCTTATCAGTCTGTCAGGGTGCTTCCATTGTCTGTAGCCTTGGTTGATCTCCTGTGACCATTGTTTTTGGACCATTTCCTTTTTTTGTTCCTCCTAATCATAGCTGGGCTAGAAATTAAGAAAGATGTTAAGCCTGGGAAGCTGATTCCAAGCGTCTGTCCAGAAACGAGCTATATTACCACTTCTAATCTCCCAAAAACTGTGTTTTTGGATCAGTGAGAAGTGTTGACTAGCTTCATTCCACATCAGCGAGCCTTTCTCAATAGGAGTGAATCTGATTAGCTCCTCCATTGGTCTGTGGTTGGCGTATTTGGCTTTCCATATGACCCCCCAGGGCTTGTTTGGTGCTGTGAACCATTGCCACCATATTCTTTCACCCATGATTTCATTGTTGTGACTAGGGTCTCTTAGACCTAATCCTCCTTTTTCCTTGGGTTTGCAAGCAGTATTCCAATTAACAAGGGCCCATTTACGATTTGTTCCATGTGTTCCCCACAAAACGTTGCGCTGAATATCTCTGATTCTTTTGAGAGCCCATTTAGGTGCTGCAAGGATTGAGAAGAGATATAGGAGCATTGCCTAAAGCACCACTTTGATAAGGACTAATCAGGTGGCTATGTTCAGTGCTCTAAAATTCCATGAGGAGAAGCGGGATTCCAGCTTCTCTAAGAGTCTACGCCAAGAGGCATGCTTAATGGCAGAATCGATGAGAGGGCTGCCAAGGTAATTGGAGGGCAGGGTGGCTATGAGGAAACCAAGAATGCGGGCAATGGCACGTTGAATGATGGGAGGTGTACGAAAGAAAAAGATTTGCGATTTGGCTTTGTTGATGCTTGTACCTGAGGCATCTGAGAAGTCCTTCAGAAGGGCTTTAAAGATGATATCTTCTTGAGCTGATGGGTATCCAAAGAGCATATTGTCATCCACAAATTGCTGGTGGGTGGTAGCAGGGGTATTATGAATGGATATTCCTTTCAGAAGTTGGGAATGAAGGGCATGCTTGATGAGTCTCCCCAGCCCTTCTGCCATCAAAACAAAAAGGAAGGGAGATAGAGGGTCCCCTTGTCTGATACCTCTGGAGGGGCTGAAAGGTCAAGAGGGAATGCCATTTATGAGGATGGAGAAGAAAGTGGAGGAGATTAAACTTTGAACCCAACGCACCCACATAGGTGAAAAACCAAAAGCATTTAGAATTTTTTGAATGTAAGTCCAACTTAATTTATCAAAAGCTTTGGAGAGATCAATCTTGAGAATCATACCTGCCTGATTAGAAATCTTGAGGGAGTGTATGATTTCATGAGTGAGGATAATGTCGTCCATTATTTGTTGTCCTTCAACATACCCTGATTGTTCTGACTATATGAGCAGGGGTAGCAGTGGATTCAGCCTGTTTGTAATGACTTTAGAGATGACTTTGTAGATGACATTGCAAAGTGAAATTGGGTGAAATTTATTCAGAGTGGTAGCACCGTCTTCTTTAGGAATGAGAGCAATAAAAGTTGAGTTGAGCACCGGCAACAGCCAGTGAAGAGATCGAGATTCCTCAACTACTTGCCATATTTCCTCTTTAATGAGCTCCCAGAATGAGTGGAAGAAGGTGGTGGAGAAGCCGTCCGGCCCTGGTGCTTTTCCTTCCTTGAGCTGTTTCATGGCTAAGTCCACCTCCTCAGGCAATACAGGTCGGAGGAGGAGTTGGTTGTGGTCTTCTGTGATGACTTTTGGCACATGTTGAGTAATCTTTTCTATAGCATTCCTTCTGTCAATTTGAGGTTCTTGTAGAACACCCTGAAAGTAATTGATTAGTTCCTATTTGATCTTAGCATGGTCCTCCACTCTTCCGCCCCTTGCTTTTGTATAAAGGAGATGGTATTGTGCATTCTTCTTTGAATAGTAGTTCTGTGGAAGAATTTGGTGTTTCTCTCGCCTTCTTTCAGCCATCTGATTCTAGATTTTTGCTTCCAGAGCATCTCTTCCTGCTTGTTTCTCTCCTCCAATTGATTATGTATGTGCCTCTCCCGTTCTAGAGTTCCTTCCCTGTACCCCTCTGTTATTATCTATTGCTGGAGATCCCTCATTTCCTTGTTGAGGTTTTGTTGGGCTTGAAAGATATTGCCAAAAGTTTCCTTATTCCATCTTTTGATTTGGGCTTTCAGATATTTGAGTTTCTATTTGAATTGGAACATTCTTGATCCTGCTGGGGCCGAGAAGTTGTTCCAAGATTGTTTGATGAAGTCTTTGAAAGTGGGATGGGATAACCAGCATGCCTCAAATCTGAAAGGACGTCTGGTAGAATTTCCTGGTCGCTGCCATTGGAGCGCTATAGGCCATTGATCAGAACTAGAGTATGGGATAATGAATGCTGAGAGGTCGCCTCTGAGATGTATTGCATTGTCCATGATGAGGAATCTATCAAGCTTCGATGCAATTTGATACCTCCCAATCTTGTGATTGCTCCAAGTGTGCATGCCATTGGGAGTTTGCATGTCGATGAGCATATTATTGTGGATGAAATCTTTGAAGTGGTCCATTTCCTGATCCATCTTGGCCCGGCCTCCTCTCTTTTCCTCTAACTTGGTGATCATATTGAAATCTCCACCTATGAACCAGAGAGAATGCTCTCTGTTGGAGTTGAGGGTTGCTATGGTGTCTAGCAGAGCAATTTTATTGGGAGCGTCCTGCGGGAAGTAGACATTGGTCAGGTGACCATGTATGTTGGTGCCAATTATGTGAAACGTTGCCTGGATGAGGTTGTGGGATGCATGGAAATTTGACAACAATATTGTTTGCGTATACCATGCGATCGCTAAGCCTCCAGAAGCACCTGATGCATCCACTGCCACTATGTGACATCCTGACCAAGCTTTTGAGAGGATACTTCCCAGGGTGTTACTGTTGCATTTTGTTTCCTGCAAGAAGAAAATCTAGCATTGTTCCTGCGTTATCATATTTTTAATCATTCTAACTTTCCTAGGGCTATTGAGCTCTCTTACATTCCATGAGGTGAGCTTCATTGTTCACTATGTGGAGTCGGCCTATAGTACTTCGTAAATTTAGCATATCTACCTGAGTCGACTGGGATTTTCCCTACTGCTATAGTTCTCTGGAGATCTGTCTTTCTCCCTCTCTTTTTAGAGTCCCTTGGAAGGAGGTTGCCATCCCATTGGCTTCCTGGTTGTATGCCCAATTGTTGTTGCTGATACGCTCTGGATAGTATTGTTTCCAGAGTACTGAGCTAGTGCTCTTGGATTTTGTCATACTCCTTTTTTCTACATGCTTGCTCCAATCCAAAAATGTCTAGCCCTTTTATATCTATGCTCTCTGGTTCTTCATCCATATGCTGCACTTGACTACTTTCCTCTAAGATAAGCGCTAGTTGCCAAGATAGATTTTGTGGGTCATCTGTCTCTGTTATATACCTAGGGGGGGTAATCTGGAGTACCGAGGGAGGTACCCAATGTAATAACGTCATAATGGGATGGGCCATAGTAATAAATAAGGTGGTTAACCCATGTCATGTAAGGGACCACAAGTAGTTAATAATAATGTAAGGGGCCCATGGTATTAGTTGATGGTATGAGGAAACCATGGTAATGATGCATGGTATTGTATGTATGAGGCCTATATAGAGGCTAGAGACTCCACATGGAGAGATATGAAGAGAAATATTCTTGT